>PVIC010031786.1:0-21047 GCA_004025085.1 Thryonomys swinderianus | reverse complement strand
AAAAAACCAAAAAAAAAAAAAAAAAAAAAAGAGTAGTTTGTGCTAGCTCACAATTGGAAAGGTGTGAGTCCATGGTCAGTTGGGTCCAAGGCAGAAACTTCATGACAGAAAAGCAGAAAGAGAAAAACTGCTCACTTCATGGAGTCCAGGAAGCGGAACAAGGACAGTAGTTGAGCTCAGGAAGGAAGGGAAGTGGAGCCACTTACATTTCCCAGGGTCATGCCTTATGACTCACCCCAAGAGAACCAGAGCTGTGACATCCTAGTGTGATAGGCTCTTTTTAATCTAGTCAAATTAGCAATAAAAGTGAAACATTACACCCTCCCTTGTTCCTTACAAAATTAGTAACAAAACTGAAGATATAGAAGTAGTGAAATTATATATCAATATATTAATATGTAAGAAAAGCCTGGCATGTACGAGCAACAAAATACTGCTCAGCCATAAAAAAGGAGAGCACCCTGATATAAAAGACAGCATGGATAAACCTTTAAATATTATACTAAGCTAGAGAGGCTAATCAGAGAAGGACAAATACTCTATAATTTCAGTTAAAACTAATCAAATTCACAGAGTTAGAGAATACAGTGATATTTGCCATGACCTGGGTGACAATAAATATAGAGATTTCTTTGACACCAAGTTTTGGTTTTGTAAGATAATTATAGACACCTGCTATACAATATTATAAATATACAAGTATAGAGCAAAAAAAAAGATAAATAGGGTGAGATTTAAATAATTCTTCAAATTACCTACAGAGTTGTTTCAACAGTTTTAATATATATGCTAATTTGCTTCCTTATACTAATAACTTATCTTAGTTCATTGAAGTGAAAGGTTTGTGGTTTTATGCTTGTTTCTTCTCCATAAGTGTCATTTAGTCTGTCTCGCCCTTTTGTAACTACTATGAAGATTATAATATGCAGTAAACTTACTATTGTTATTCTTCTATTATGTGCTTATGAAATTGTTTTATTTTCAAATAAAACAAAAACAATAATGGGACATTCCCTTTGAAATTAAGAGTATATTGTGTTTATTATCTTAAAAATTTAAATAGATACTGAAACAAAAACATGATAATTATGTCTAATTTTAGAATTTTTGAGACAAAATTAGTGGACTAAATATACATAAGAAAAAATCCTCTAATTGATATCTAATTAAAATACACACAATAAGTTGAAAATGGAAGATCAGAAAAGACTCTAAAACATCATCTCCATGAGTTAATAATAAGAAAATATTTCCTAACTCATATATTTTGCTGTCAGATAAAAATTTATAGAATGGGTGAAAAGAAGGTAATGCTAGTATTTGTGAGCTTTTTAATATCTGATAACATGTTAATGATGAAGAGGATAAAGAAAAGTATATATTTGTAGAAAATACAACTTTAACTGTCATGTTTTTGAAGTTATTAAAATCATTGTAAAGCAGCTCAGAAAGATTAAAATTTATAGATTAACACAAATGAATAGTTGCTATTTACTGTGCTTGGGAAAGGAGTTGGAAAACATCAGCTGATTCTTGCTCTGTAAGATCTTTGTACCCAAATCAAATGTTCTTTTTCTATAGCAAAATTTCACTTCAGTAAATATTGTGAGATTATTTTTCTTATTGTAAATAGTATTTTTCATTTCTAGTTTTCAGTGGTCAGTTACTTGATTTCATTTTTCTTAAGAAGCACAGATACTCAGTTTCTATTAAACAGAAAACCCATCTGCTCATAACACCTCTGTGACCATGTGTTTTGGTTCTTAGAAACACATCGCCCGGTAAACAGAAACAATATGAAGAAACTGCTCCTTCTTCCCTGTTACATATTCCAATAAAGCCTTTGTTGTTTTTGTTCTTTGTTACAACTTTTTCCTTGAAGTGATACCATTTACTCACAACCCTCTTTCAATCATAACACTGCACATGGGATGATGTTTGAGAAAGTAAAACAAATTCTCTTTAAAACAATGGATTTTGAACATATTCAGAAAAATGTATCTACCTGTTTTAAAGGTGATTTCGATGGGAGAGGCAGTCACACTATCCAATATTTGACTAAAAATGTTCAGCATCTTAGCCCAATTATATTTTTGTTAAATTGTGCTAATGACAATCATCCTTTCTTTGCTCATGCTATGGTCCTATGTCACTTTACAAAATCCATGCCTCTGTCCGTTCTATCACTTCTTACCTCCGTTGTTGGTTTCCTTTTTTAAAAAGAATTTTAAATTGATTGTATTGATACATTTTATACATACGTTATGATCACACTTAACACTGGTCATTTGTACTCATACATGACACATACTGATTCCCATTTTTCCCCTTTGTCCTACCCTCTCTATCACCCCATTCCCTAATACATAGCCTTTGTTTCCTTTTTTAAACTATCATTTTTTTTCTTTTCCTTCTTTACTTTCCCCAACCCACCCTTGCCCTTTCCATTTTGCATGTTTTCTTCCTGCCTCAAATTATCTGTTATATAGTTTGGCATTCATTCATACCCTGTTTTTTATATGAGAGAAAAGATATGGTGAGGGGAGATTTAGCTCAGTGGTTTCACAGCACCTGCCTAGCAAGCAAAAGGTCTTTGGTTCAATTCCTGGTAACCACATATTATCAGTACCACACATCAAAATGCCTTGGCCTCTGGAGTGCTGGGATGACAGGCGTGAGCCACCACGCCTGGCACTGTGGTATGTGGCATTGATTGCTGGTGGGCATGAGTCTCCACGCCCAGCATTGTATGTGGTTACCAGGATCAAACTCAGGACCTTGCACTTGCCAGGCAGGCGCCAGAACCACTGAGCTAAATCTCCAGCCAGGCCATTCTTTTAATTCTTTAATGTATATGCCTAGCTGGGGAATAGTAGGGTCAAATGGGACTCTTGAGTCCTAGTATTTTGATGAGTCTCTACACTGATCTACACAGTGGTTGCACCAGTTTGCTTTCCACCAACATTAGAGAAGGGTTCCTTCCTCCCCACAGCCCCATGAGCAGTTGTTGGTTGATATTGTGATAGCAGCCATTTTTCCAGGGTGAGATGGAATCTCAGTGTTGTTTTCTTTCTCTTCTCTTGAAAGACCAGCGATGTTGAACACTTCTGTATGTATTCCTTTGTGGCTTTTACTTCTTCATCTGAAAAATGACTGCTCCTTTCCAATGCCCATTTTTGATGAACTTCTGTTACTAGTCTGTCAGGCATTTTTGCAAATCTCTAGTGATGACAAAGTGTTTAGAACATGTTAGTGACATTTAATTGCAGCAGGGTTTATGTGTCCTGTTTGGGATTTTGCTTCCTCAAGATGGAAGACGTTATGAATTGCACTGGATGCTGTTTTAAACATAAATACTATATAAGCAACACCATGACTTCCTCATTAACAGCATGTGTGACCCACATAGCTTAGGAAATAAATTTGAGGCTCAGTTTCCCTAAAGTACTTTAGCAGAATGAAATGGTATCATTTTTTAGTCATCTATGACTCTGAAATTGGGTAGTTTTCAAAAGAGTAGGGAAATATTTTGAATGTGAGCAATTGCTAAAAGTTGACAACAGTTACACTGAGAATAAAAGTAGATTTCTGCAAAATTGTTTTCCCATGGCAATACTATGGTAGAGACAATCATGGCATAAAAGAGGGCCTTTCAAAACAGATTCAGCTCAGACTCTGTTGCTGCTCTGAGCAAAGCTAGGCCCTCATTAAGTAAGCAGCATCATTAAAATTCTTTCCTTTCCACGTGTAAAGCAACATGAGAGGAACCCCAGAGTTGTAACTAGTTTCCGTCACCAAACTGCCATAATCAGCTTATTCCCTGGATGGGTCTTGGTTCCCCAGTGACTCCCTCACCTACCAGATTACTAAGAGCCAGTCATGCAAAAGGGCATCAAGTGCAGAAAACCTGGAGAAATATTCTCCAGCCAGCATGCTGCTTCTTAAACTATTGCGAACAATTGTTCAATGGCTGGTGTAGACGCACGATAACTGTGATTTTTATCCTTGGTACTAAAGTTGATCTGTGAAAATGACTTTATTGTGTCTGTCTCTCAGATAAGAATAAATAAGGTCTCGTGCAGTGTTTCAGTGATAAAAATACAGAGGATTCAAAACCTCGTGTATAATTTAACTTTGCGTTCATATCACTTACACACCTATGCCTTAACACACACACACACACTCACAGACTCTCATGAAACTACTCAATAAGGCTTTGTCAAACATCGCTTTCTTGCCCTCTTGACACACTGGCACATGCACTCTGTATTGTACAGGTAAAGAAGGTTTTCTTTCCACTCTAACCCTTTCTTTCTCTGAGAACTACACACCGAATTTCATGAGGGAGAATGCACCTCACCTTTCCTTTCTCCCCACCCCTGTCAGCACTCCAATACTTGCCAATAGTTCCAATCCTGGCTTAACCTCCAGCCATCCCTGTTTCTGGAAACACAACTGATAACTTTGTTCAAATCTCCAGCACCTTTTCTCTTTAAAGTCATCTACTACCTCAGTACAGTACACAGTCTTTTCTCTCTTATTTTGGAACGTATTCTTCTAAACTATTAATTTGCTCAGCAATCTGTGATTTTGGAAAATGCATTCAGCAAGAGTGAACAATTGAGAAACATGTGAAATACTCTGAGAAACAGAAAAAGAAATTATCCTGGGGTCTTAGCCCACCTCTGTGCCCTGGTTTACAGACTGGGAAAGTAGACAAACATGCATGTGCCGGGAAGCCACAGTTCAAGGTTGAAATTGGAAACAGCACTGTTTATTTGTCCTTTCATTATTGTCAGATGTTAATGAAAGGGTTTCTTATGGCAAAAACGTAAGTGCTGGTGAAGAGATTCGGGTAGGCCTCTGAGCCTGATGTAGTCACTCTGAGCACTTTGCGCTTTCTTTCTTGACCTGGCTCTGGGTCAGCCTCCCAGGATGCACTTGGTGCATGAACGCATGTGCCCACCACACTAGCGCTTGCATGTGTTCATGACGGGCTATTCGACTGTCCCAATCCTAGGATTGTATTCTAAGCTACAGTGTGGATGTATTCACCTCATTTATTAAACACCTCACTTGGTATTAGAGCCATGGAAATATCTATATCAGCATGTGCCAAACTCATTTTACATTCCCACATGTGATACTTGCCTATTACCTATGATGATCACTCTACTCCCTTTAACTCTACCAGAAATATGGATATTCTACTAGACTTCTCTCATTTACTCTCCCTGTGTAAGAAGAAAGGACCCTGACTCATTCTTCCTGCTCCGTAAGCCCCTGTCTCTCATGCTTCCCTATCCCCAGGCATCAGCCACGAGCTCCTGCTTCCCCGGGTGGCGCGACACACTCTGCCTCCTCTTTTGCCTCAACTGTTGCTATTCTCGACCCCATCAAGGTGCAGATAGCACAGACCTACTGGTAAATTGAAATTATGAATAAAATTTTTGTATTTGATAATTTCCAAGTCTTTCATTGTTTTCAGAAACAAAGGACAGAGTTTCCGCTCTTAGCTATTATTCATTCACGACTGAAGCATGTTGATGTCCTAAAGCTACGACATCTCCTAACAACAGGGGTACTGACAAGTTTGTATTATATCGTATGTCTGAATTCTCACCCGCCCGCCACACACACACACACACACACACACACACACACACACACACACTGGCTTAAAGAATGAAAAATTTCTTCCAGCGTGCAGCACAAGTGTCCCGGAAAGCCAGCTCCATTCCCAGCAACACCTGAACATCTTCACAGCACTGCTGACAAATGTACTGACTGAAGTAAATACTTATGGTATACTTGTTTTCCTAACTAAAGCTGTATGATATGCAGTTAATGACAAGGACTTACTTTATTTTATTTTTTTAAAATTAGCACCAAACACAGTATTTTAACAGAAAAGAGGCTCAAATCTAACTTGCTGGGGCCGGAGATTTAGCTCTGTGGTTCCAGCGCCTGCCTCGCCAGCCCAAGGTCCTGAGTTCGATCCTGGTAAGCACATACAATGCTGGGTGTGGTGACTCACGCCCACCAGCAGTCAATAACACATACCACAGTGCCCAGCGTGGTGGCTCATGCCTGTCATCCCAGCACTCGGGAGGCAGAGACAGGAGGATTGCTGAGTTCGAGGCTTGCCTGGGCACCATAGTGAGCTCAGAGCCAGCCTGAACTACAAAGCGAGACCCTGTCTCAAAAAACAAAAAAAAAAACTATCTTGCTGCTTCTGTTGAAAGATGTGAACAAACATGAGACATGAAAACTTCGAACCCCTTTCCCAGCCAAAGTGTGAACAGAGGCAAACGCATATTGTTTCAGGTAGTGTGAGGGGAGTCACGTCATCAGATCTTTCAGAATAAATGATAATATATATGTCTATCATCTATCAGATATGCACAAACAGGAGCAATGGGATGTTATTGATATTTAAAAATGCAGATATATTATTTTAGTAGATGATTGAAGTTGAAATTTGGAAAGCATTTCAGTAAGATGTTATATAATATCATTTATGATCTACTACATTTATAAATAAGTAGCTCAGGGCCGGAGGGTTAGCTCAGTGGTTCCGGTGCCTGCCTCGCAAGCACAAGGTCCTGAGATCGATCCCCGGTAACCACATACAATGCTGGGCGTGGAGACTCACACCCACCAGCAATCAATACCACACACCACAATGCTGGGCGTGGTGGCTCACGCCTGTCATTCCAGCACTCAGGAGGCAGAGACAGGAGGATTGCTGAGTTTGAAGCTTGCCTAGGCTACGTAGTGAGCTCAGAGCCAGCCTGAACTACAGAGCGAGACCCTGTCTCAAAAAAAAAAAAAAAAAAGTAGCTCAATACCATATCAATTTCAGAACCTGGTAATATAGAACCATATATTTATATTGAGCTTAATTTAATCCATTAAGTCATTTCTTAGAAATGCTCCCTTGGTTTAAATAAAACTGATTTAAAAACAAAAAAATAAATAAAAGTCCCTTATGTATTTAGGATTTAATGAAAGCCTGCTAATGTATCTCAGTGCATAGCAGTGTAAAGATACAGGCCTCCAACTCCATATTAAAATTTAACCAATACCCAAGGTCATCAGGTTAACTTTTTGCAGCTAATTTACTCAACTAATTAAGTTTATTCTTGTAAATTGATGGCAGGTTAATAAGACGGCAAACTGTTGGTCTTGTTACTGTGACAGCACACGGAACAATTCTGACCCAAACCCTCAGGTAAGAGGTTACCTTGTTGAGACTACTCAAAACCACTCTATCTGAAAGAAAGAAGGTGACAACACAGAATTTCTCTACCCATCTCTTCTAATATGTATGTTTTATGATACATGAGTAATTCCATCATTTTATACTGACAAGAAATGCAGCATTCCCTCTAGCCCTTCCAAAGATGGTAGTGTCATGTGTTTTCTTGAGAATGAGAGAGTAAAGCTGTGTATGAACGAAGGAAGGAAAGAAGGAAGGTGTAGTAACTATGGCTACTTGTTTAAATTCATGATGAATTTATGGGTGAATCTTCATATGTCAGGTCTTGGTGGGGAGTGAAAATTTACAAAGGAAAGATGAAAGAAAAAAAATTTTGGAATGTGCTTTTGATAGTTTATTATTTATTTATTTATTTATTCATTCATTCATTCATTCATTCATTCATTTATTTTGAGACAGGGTCTCACTTTGTAGTTCAGGCTGGCCCTGAGCTCACTATGGAGCCCAGGCAAGCCTGGAACTCAGCAATCCTCCTGCCTCTGCCTCCCGAGTGCTGGGATGACAGGCGTGAGCCACCACGCCCGGCACTGTGGTATGTGTTATTGATTGCTGGTGGGAGTGAGTCACCACACCCAGCACTGTATGTGGTTACCGGGATCGAACTCAGGGCCTTGCACTTGCTAGGCAGGTGCTGGAATCACTGAGCTAAATCTCTGGCCCTGTGATAGTTTATTTTATACTTCTTTTCTCTTTTTAAATTGAGTTCTTTATTGGTACATTATATATACAGCTCATAATCTCACTCAACAATGGGAAATTTGTACCAGTATGTGACACTAGTTAATTCTTATTTTTAGCAGTATCCCTACCCACCCTACAACCCCCACCCCTATATACACGTGCTTTCTTCTTTTCTTTTTAAATCCTATTTATTCTTTCCCCTCATTACTTTCCCCTACCACTTTCCCTTTGAGTATTTCTTATTTCATAAAATCTATCATACATTGTAGAACTTATGTACATGTACAGGTTCTCATACCAGAGAAAAGATACAGTATTTATATATCTGTGACCCATTTTTTTAACTTAGTAGTGTGTCCTCAAGATGTGTCCATTTGAGTATAAATGACTCAAACATGTTCTTTGTGGCACACTTCTATCTTGGGCTGGATCTTCAATTTGTGGGGCCCATTTGCCTGATGAGTAACTAATAGTTTGGTTTTCATGCATTGATACTTTGGGGATCTAGTCTGAGCTGTAATTACGGTACAGCCATCTCCTAGTCACCACTATCACTGGGGAGAAGAACTCAGAGATTACTCACGGTTACAGACATGCACCTCCTGTCATTGGGATAGAATGACGTCCCCGCTGCACACAGTGAGAATACTCTACTTCTCTGTGTTGTATACTTCCTGAACCAGGGGCTCCATGATTAGCAGGTCTGCATTGTCTATTTTTGCACTGAATTCTTGTGTCTCACTCAGGAAAGCACTACCTTTCCCAGTTAGCACTGACTAAAGACTGATGATGCCTACTCATTACCGAGACCACTCCTGTCAATATCCATTCATCACGAGTTTACGTAAATCACCATGCTTGACACTTCCATTATTATCGACCCTACTTTCTCTGTGTCATGTAACTATTGGGTACCAGTAGGAGAGACATGAGGTTTACTTGTTATTTCCAGGCTGGGAGTTAGATAAGATTTTCAACAGTTCTTCTACCTCTCTCAGATAGAAGGTGTGTCTTGTGCTCCAGAAGCTGGAGTTCCTGAGACTGTTTGTAGATGAATCAACCCAGCATGGATTGCTTTGCTGAGTCCGTTGTGTAACGCATAATAGCTCAGGCCAACACTATACTACCAGGTTCACAAGACATCCAGATGTGCTTTCTATTTTGAAGAGACGGGCTGCTGTGTGAATTGTCATAGCACTCTCGACCAACTTTTCCTAGACGAAATACTTTCTATTGCACCTTGAGATCCTGAGAAAAAAACACTAAAATTATTGTGGATTTTTAATGTTCATTGACACAAATTAAATGTATTACTCAAGAATAATAATTAAAAAATTAAAGAATGCACATAAATATACCTACAAGAAATCTAGCATATTCTAAAATATTCCCCTTACATTGTATGTTCCTGTTAATGGAGTCTTCTCAGGAACACATAATATTTTATCAGACTCAATTATAGATGTGGAAACTGAGTGAGGCAAGATTAAATACATACCTCAGCAGAGGAATGTTCAATGAAAACAGCAAAAATGACTTTCACTCACGGAAATTATGCAAAAAGTACTTGATGTTGGGATTCTTTTTGCCCAGCAGCTTGATTGGGAAGTTTTTGATTTTTAAGGCATAATAAAGTTTATGGAACCATAGGCATGGAAGTAAACTGTTCCTTTCCCAAAAGTATCCAAAACTCATATCAGATGTTAAACTCACTTTCACTGGGCTTGAGGAATAAGAGTGACAATACATTTTTTGTCCAACTCTAAATGCCAGTTGCCATAACAACTTGGGATAATTTTTAAAATGATGCATTTGTTGTACAATTAGCATTACAGTAGAAGAGAGCTATACCCAAATATACCTTTTCCTCAGTGTACCATCTGTAACATTGAATTCTGTAATGATTCCTTTAATTAGTCTACATGTAAATACACTTGCTTTGAAGTACATTGCACTTCAATTTGAAATGTTTTCTGCTTTCTGAACGATAAAGGGCTTATACAGCTATCCCAGCTAAGAGCACCACAGACATTTCTGCCTGGAGTGAGCTGGCTAATAACCTAAATTCCCTCATTCACCATCTCAGTGGAGACCTAGCCAGCAAAAGACCCCTAACAAAGGCAGCAAAGACCTAAGACCGGAGAACGTAAAATCCCAAGTGGATCAAAGACTGAAAGAATAAGACACACTTTCGGCCGGGGAAACAGATCAGCTAGGGATGGAAATCAACCTATCAGTCTTTCTTGTTTTGAGGAAGGTGGAAGATAAGCACCTTGTGAAAGAAACTAAGAGACTGAGACAAAGCTAATCTCAGACACAGCTCTTCTGAGTGGTCTGGACAACCACAAAGTCCCACGATGAGGCCCAGCCTGCTCAGAGCACTCAGGACGGAAATGAACCCAAGGGAGACAGGTTTTGACCAGTGCGACATGAAAGACTTTGCTTATGTCTGTCAAGGATGGGATGCTGCTTCTCGGCTTCATTTCTGCCTTCCCTTCTCACAGTCACAGTGGCCCTTGATTTATAACCAGGGAAACAACATAGAAATGGGAAATCATTCTGTGAATTTTTTAATCAAATAATCAACTTTTGCCCTATCCTGACTGTATTTAATGTTATTGTTTTGTTTAAAAATTAAATAGTCTCGGGCCGGAGGATTAGCTCAGTGGTTCCAGCACCTGCCTGGCAAGCGCAAGGTCCTGAGTTCGATCCCCAGTAACCACATGCAATGCTGGGCGTGGAGACTCACGCCCACCAGCAATCAATGCCACATACCACAGTGCCAGGCATGGTGGCTCACGCCTGTCATCCCAGCGCTCGGGAGGCAGAGACAGGAGGATTGCTGAGTTCCAGGCTTGCCTGGGCTACATAGTGAGCTCAGAGCCAGCCTGAACTACAAAGCGAGACCCTGTCTAAAAAGAAAAAAAATAAATTAAATAGTCTCTCACTATGTAGCCCAGGCTGGCAATGAATATACAATATTCCTGTCTCAGTCTCCCAAATGCTGGGATTGTAGATTCACATCTCTCAATGGTGTGTTTATTACTCTATGTCCTGGAAACTTACCCTTGCCCAAAATTTAGTTGTGTAATATATGGAATCAAATAATAACATATTGCTTCATAACTTCAAATTGTAATCTTTCAATGCAAAGATCTTTACACTTTTTAGTTTCAAGTTTTTCAGACTTCCTTAATTAAAAAACTAATTCTCCTATTATGAGACTAGGCTATTGTCACACTGGATGTAAGACTCAGCCATAGTCACTTTTAAAGTAGTTTATACTTGTAAGTTGTCTCTTGTAAGCAAGAAAAACATCAAGCAGGCTTATATATTCAATTGCTCTTAGGAAAAATATATTACCAGATGTGCAGTTTCTTAGGAAGTATAAATATTTGAGTATCTCAGACAAGGAAAAAGCTAGTGAGAATTTCAGGGCTGCAAGAATATTTCCACACAATTTAAGGAACTTTAACTTAGTCATGAAGTACAAAGGCTACCACAACAATATGGTGAACTGATTTGATAAAAATGCTAGAAATAACTTTCATACTCGAGTCAAAAACAAAGAATTTCCAGATGGCATCAATTTAAAGTTGCTAACAAAAGATAGAAGTACAACAGTCCGCAGAAGTTTTGAATGTGGCTATGAGGAACAGTGATCTTGAAATTTTAATGCCCAGAAAGGGCAAGAAGACCTAGCTTTTATTTAACAATGCTGACAGTGTTGGCACCAGTCTAGTAGTGAATGTGTAAGTACAGTGGGTGAAGGATACATGAACTTCATTAAGGAAAGCTGTGAAACCCCAGATCTACAAATGAAGTTAATACCACACCTTTGAAAATCTAGGAAACCCCTGGCGGAAGCAAACAATGATGCTACTGTAAAAGAACCTGTTCATAATGTTGGGCCCAAAGAACACTGTGTGTGAAATGATTCTTCTTAAAACCTTGAGATGAGCGAAATTGTTCGTGCTTTTAACACATCGAATCCTCAAAATTTTGAAATTACAAAAATTCAACAAAAACAGAATAGTAACTTAATGAATGGAAATGATAAAACATATATATAGATAGATAGATGTTTATATGAAATGTGAAAATAATCATGAAAAACTCTATAACATAAGGCAAGAATTGAACTATCTGCAATGACTTTTCTCTCATTTCAAACACAAAGAAGTACTAGAGAAATCTTAGGTAAATTAGAGAAATTAGGTCACAATGAAACAGAAGAGGATAAAGTTATTTCTCAAATATTAGGAAAATTGTAAGCATAAACAAATACTTGAAATTTCCCAATGCATATCCCTGAATTTTTAGAGGAAAATTAAACATATTTCTTGAAGAACTGAAGATCTGAATTCTTATGTTGTACAATAGTGAATGATAATCTGTATAAAAATAGACAGTAAACAGTAAAAAGTTTAAATACAATTAGGAAAGAATTAGAAAAATTGAGAGAAGAGAGTGATTGTTTTAAGGAATAGAGTAGAATGATATTTACTTCTTGTTAGAAACAAAAGAGTATAGAACGTGGAAAAAATAATACTCTCACTGCTAGATGGAAGCGATTCTCGAGTTACAAGTAGGATTCAATCAAACTATTGTTGCAAAAAGTATGGATAAAAATAAGCAGATTTCAAGGAAAAGTATGATTCAAGACAACTGAGTAAGTTTTCTCATGGCAAAACCCCATTGACCAAATTAACCAGTCAGTTTTGTGTAGGAGGCTGGTTCCAACAGAATGAACCACTGGCCAGTGCTGCACGTGATGACAAATACCAGTCTCAACAAACGGCAATTAAAAACTTACACAGTACACACACATGCAGTAGGAAGCAAGAATCCAAACAGCTCAAAAATTCTTATAGGGAATTTCTTATATTTGGCATTGTATGCATGATGTTATTTTAATAAAAACTCAAAAACAAGAATAACTTCTTAAAATTTTTAAAATAGACTACATACATGAGGTGATGTTTTAAAATCTTTCCTGAAAAGTAGGGGCCAAAATTAAAAAGGAAAATGATGAACGGAAATGAAACAGATAAGCAAATAAAAGAAACAGAATACTCACTCATTCAGGAGAGAACGAAGATTTCTTCCTTGGCAGATGAAAGTCAAGGAAGACAAGGTGGTTGCCAATTCCCTACAAAATAACACAAGAATGAGGGGAAAGAGTAAATATGATTTGGAAAGAAAAAGAAATAGCATGTATATAAGGGGTGGGTGGGGGTGGGTAGGGATATGTGAAAAATGTTTGACAACTTATCTGTCAATATAACCACATGGCATGTTAAGGGAATGAAAAAACAAACCACACCTTTTTTTTTTTTCTCTAAAAGCTTAACAGAACAAATAACAAGAATTAATCAACATTCACAGTGAGTACAGGGATCATTCATAGTGTGTAATTTCAAAAAATAACAGTTCATAGATGAAATTAAAAAGTTATGTACAAGAACAGAAGAAGTGTTTATCATTGCATAGTTATACTACATGATTCTCAGGAGAGCCCTGTTTTTCACTAGAGGAAACGCTTTACAGGAATCGCTGTTGCTTTTGCATCCATTACACAGTTGTTCATATTCGCAATGTGTAACTAAACACCTGAGACACTCAGGAGATTATTACAAATCTTTCTTTGTTGTTTTTCTTGTTGGTGATGGCTTATTACTGTTACTATTATTATTTTTAGTTAAGGCCCCACTTTCTAGTTCAGGCTGACCAAGAGCTCGCTATAGCCAGGAAAGCTTTGAACTCATAGCAATCATCCTGCCTCCTCCTCTCGAGTCCTGGAATTACAGATGTGAGCCACCACGCCCGGCACTGTGGTATGGGGTTACTGGACATTGAACTTGGAACCTTGTGTTGCGAGGCTAACGCCGGAACCAATGAGCCAAAGCCCTAGCCCAGAGATTCTTTCTTTTATCCCATAGCCACAGACATCTATGATAAATTAAAGTCAATCACAGTCTTCCAAGATATTCATGGCAGTGAATCTTGGTTTTCAGATCCTTATCTCCCTTTCTAAAGCATGAGCTCTGAGTTAGGGAGCTTTGTTTTGTTTTTGTTTTTTGTTTTTATCTTTATTGGCACATGTTACATACACATCATGATTACAGTCAATATTAAGAATTTGCACCAGTATATGATACAATTTAATTCTCATTTTTCCCATTCCCCTACCCACCCCACAATCCTCCACCCTCTAAATACATAAGCTTCATTTCCTTTTTTCTCACCATCACATTTTTTCTTTACCTCTCACTACTCACGCCTCCACCACATTTCCTTTTGAATATCTTCTACTTCACAATATCCATCATATATTCTAGTACTCATTCACATCTTCAGTTTCTCATACCAGAGAACAGATATGATATTTGCACATTTGTGACTTATTTGTTTCACTTATGAGTTTGTTCAGAAGGTACATCCATTTGACTATAAATGACTTAAACTTACATTATTTAAGGCAGAGTAATATTCCATTTTATAGAAAAACCATGCCGTCTTTATTCAGTCTCAGGTTGATGGGCATGTGTGTTGTTTCCAAGACTGAGCTGTCACAAACTGAGCTGCTATGAACGTGGGCGCACATGTGTCACTGTGATATGATTCTTTTAATTCTGTTGTGTATATTCCTAGCGGGGTCAAAAGGGAGGGACCTCTAGAGGCAGCGTTCCAACAGCGAGCTTGTTGGTTACTGAGGAGCCAGTTTCTTTGTCTGCAATCCAAGAACGCTTCCTACTTTAATGGAATGTTTTTGGATTAAACAGGATCACTTTGAAAAATTGCAAATTATGGATGTCACCAATTCATATTTGGGTTTGATCACTGTCTTAGGTTTTATAGTCTGTAGAGACCATGACTGGGTTCCCAGGACAATCACCGCTGGTGGAAGCAAGTCCCAGGGTCTCTAGTAACTGAACAGAGTAGGCTTGTTGGTGTGCAAGCCCTCACCTTCCTTTGATACAAAAGAGCTTCTACTCTGTGATCTTGCAGACATAGATCTTCCTATCACCTCCTTTCCTATTATCTTCATTATATTTTATGCCACTTAAAATGCTTCCGATTGCTTTGGCAAGGGAAACTGAAGTTTGAATTATAGAGTTAGCAGAAAATATGAGTTTCTAAAGTTTGACACATTGCCTTCCTGGAGGAAAATATTGCATCTTTATTCAATTGGCTCGTTGAGATAATTTTAGTTTTCCGGGCTGAGTTGGCTGGCACGAGAAATCTATCACCGGCTGCATTGTGTTCCTCGCTGATGCTCATCAGAGTCGAGGAGCAGCCGCCTGCCTGACTGATCCACGGGTCCGGCAGGCTCTCGGCTCGGGCGCCCTTGACTTACACAAGAAAAAAAGAAGGCAGAAGAAGCTGGCTCTGCAGAAGCCATGGAAATGGCAACCATTAGTCATTCCAGCTTCTGAGCCAACTGTTTAAAAACACTGAACAAACAGACATGCTTCCCCCTGAAAGGGATGGGGTCTGCCTGGGATTGGACTGGCTCACGGGAAAGGATGTAGAACTCCTCAAAACTTGTCCAAGAGACCAGCATGCTTTTCTATTTTTACTGGAGTATATTGTAGTAGCATATCAGGAATGTGCCAATACATCAGGAATCTCAATTGGTTTATTTCTATTTAACCTCTGGTGATTAAAGCAAATTCTTTTGTCACATTGCAGGTATACAATGATATTTCTTGGATATTTCTCTGACAAAGAATTAATTTAATGAATGGGTTCAATTATTCATCTTTTTTCAAGAAAATTATTCATGCATATTTGTTTTCTTTGCTTTGTTTTCTTTTTGTTGGGGGGGGCCTGTTTTTTACTCTATTTGTTAGTTGATATTGAACCCAGTATCTTATGCTTCTAGGGGAGTAGTATACAACCAAGCGACAATCCCAGGCCTAAGGACTGAAATGTTTTCCGTCACTCTTTAAAGCAGAGGACTAAATTTTGGAAGAAAAATACCTGTACCTATACCAAGAATGGATTTACTGTGTATGGTGATCTCACATTGTATTTGCTAGGGTCCTGCATAGGAGCAGAATCAGTAGAAATTATACATGTAAATTTTTTTAACTTTTTTTTTTTTGAGAGGCAAGCCTGGAACTCAGCAATCCTCCTGCCTCTGCCTCCCAAGTTGCTGGGATGACAGGCGTGAGCCACCACGCCCAGCTATACATGTAATTTTGTAAGGGGTTTATCCTGTAGGCTCATAGGATCAGGTCTACATTGTAGGATAGTCTACAATGGCTCTCTCTCACCTGTAGAGCCAGAAGACCCAGTATCTCCTTAGTTCAAGTACACGATGAAAGGCAGAAGTTGGAGTCTATTGTACACAGGCTATGGCAGTGACAGAAGACTGCCTCCCTTGGGTAGAAAGGAGCTCTTCAAATGTAGGCTGACTTCTTCCTCCTTCTTTCTCTTTCACTCTATCTAGGTGATAAGACCTTAGGACGGTAACACCCATAAATGGGGGGGGAACTTCCCCTTTCAGTTCGCTGATCTACATGCCAGATGTTATGTCTTATGTCCAGATTGCCCCCAGCAGGCCTCAAATGAGGCTTTTGGGTGGTACATGAGTCATGGGGGAGGATACTCATCAATGGATTGATATCCATTCAACATGTGATATCCATTCAATGTGGTGTTGGAGGGGAAGCTTGGTCTGAGGAGGTGCATCACTGGAGGTTTGGCATAAAAGAGTGTGTTTTTGTTTCTCCTCCTCCAGTCCCTCTCCCTGCCTATGTCTACCATATCATGAGCTTTTTCTTCTCTGCCCTGCCTCTGTGTGATGGTGCCCTGCCTTGGAGCCAGCCAACTGCGAGTAGACATAAACATCTATTCTTTTAACCTGAGGATTTTAGGCATTGTATCCCAGTGGAAGAGAGTAACCAAGATACCAGTTATCACTGGAAACATCTCACAAATACACTACGATGAGTGATATAGGAGTTTCTTACCCCATTCACTTCGATAATCATACATACATTGCTGTGATGGTAGCTGGAACTACAATATATGTAATAATTTACCAATGGAGTTTTCTTTTAAATCATTCTAAGCCTTCCATCAAGTAAACCCATTTCCTCTCACATACTATAACAAAATAATTCTAAACTTGGAGGCAAATTGCCACATAGAATTTTCATGTTCTAAATACACTATATTACATGTGTAACTAGAATATGTTTAAGAAACCAATAATGGGCAGTAATTAAAATATGAAACACTGTAAAACATCCAATATGAAGTGGTCTTAATGGGCACTCTTCTAGATCACTTAAATTCTGTATCTCAAAGAGAACGAATTGTAACTTAAGCTTCTAGTTCCTTAAACACCTAATGAAGACAAAAGACCATTCAGAAGAGGGCTAAGTATTAGATAGTGTTCAAATTATCTTTCTAGATGAGATTGAGCCAGGGTATTATCCCAAGGTAGAGGCCTAGAAAGTGAAACCAGGAATTTGAAGGACAGGATTGATTTTTGTGAAGCAAACTACACAATCAATAAATATCTGAGAAATATCCATGAATGAAATGACAGTTGGCCATAGTCTTGATATTATGAACAGGAATGAAAGAGAAGACCAGATCCCAAGCAAGAGGCTAGCAGTAGAGATCAGGTACATTTGTTTCATTTGTTGGTAGAAGATGGAGAGTGGTGCAGAAAATAAGTTTTTATAAGAAAGTTCTGGGATATCCAGTGAGATTTAAGGTCAGCTGGAAACAGAGCTGTAAGATAAGGACAAAGCTTTCTTCCCTTCAGTTTCCTCTTCCTTCCTTTCTCCCTCTCTTTTCCTTTTTTCTTTTCTTTGTTCTTCCTTTCCTTGCTTTTACAAGTCTAATCTTCATCTCCTACCTGATTGTTAAATTGGGTGCTATTGATGGCATGGTGTCTATATTTTTAAAAATCTGACCTGATCCCCTGCCTCTCAGAGTAAAATTCTTCTCATCAGAGGAGTGTGATCATCCAAAAATGAATATTTCAAGAAAAGAGTTGAGTGAAAATATGCTAGGAAAATTTGTGACATGAGATAATGAGGAAGGAAATAAATTTTGTGTAAGCTGACAAGTATTATCAGAAATATAAAGAATATTGCAGAACTGTAAAGACCTCTGAGGTTTACTAATGTGCTATTTTCTGTTTGATCTTACAAACTGCCTGTACATAATTGTAGGTGAGCTGCCTTCAGGGTCAGATAGCTGTCTTATACTAAAAATCTGTATTATTATATGCTTAATTATGTTGATAATATTGATGTGTGATAATGATCAGTATTAAAATTTTTCATTTAACTTTTTAAAAAATGTTAAACATTTATTGTTGTTCATGGTGAAGAACAAGCGGTTATTCAAGTGAAGAATAGTAACTATTTTAACTAGATATAATGGTTCTTCGTATAGCTACTGCTTTCACCTTAAAACAGAAGGTCATGGGTACTCTTTATTAATATCTCGTTAAGATCCACTCTGGGCAATGGGCCGCATAATTCAAGATAGTGATGTTCCGCAGTTGGAGGATAACTCTGTCAAGGTTTGTAGCAGTCTCTTATAGCAGGAAGTTGGTAAAGGAGCAACCAGCACTATCCCTTGTTGACTTTGAAGCAGAATATCTGGCACTGGGGGACTAGTCTACTGAGAGGGATGCTGAGAATGTTTTCCAATGGAAAACATCAAGGCATTGAAGAAAAGCACACCGAGAAATCTATTTCCATTCATAGTTTCAAAATGTAAGCCAATCAGAAGGCTCTTGCTGCATGTGGTGACATAGCCTGAGCATCTATCTGTCCACTGTGGGAATTTAAGATGGAAGGAAACAGTATTCTGAACCCTAGATCTGGGATCCAGCTCAGTATCTGAGCAAGTATGCTCCTAAGAGTGAAAAACATCAATTTCCAAAGGAGTTGTCAAGGCAAGCAGGAACTGAGAGGGTGTGGTGGTGTGTTATTAATTATGCATTTGGCTGGCACCTGCTGACCGTACAGGAAAAGATAGTAATCAAAATGCTTACTATCTTACCAAAAACATTATTTTTCTTTTACATGTTTTTTTTAGCTGCTTTTATGAGTTTAATTTAAGAAACTGTTGTAACCAAAGCAAGAGTGAATGATGGATTGTGCTCTTCCAAAAATAAATGACCTTGACAAATTCACTCCACGGAAATGAAACAACAGCAGTTTTGTCAATTATAACAGAATTTCTGTACACCAATAGGAGCAGACAGGAAACACAGAGAGTCTGGGACACGTAGAAGAAATGCTGTGGCACAGACCACTTGCAAAACTGATTGCCATTCTCTCATTTATAAATAAAAAGCCACTAGGTAGGTCAGATAGGCTATATATGTGGGGGAACTAATGACTTCCAACAGCCGAAGGATTTAACGGCCAAGAAAGTCTTCAATAACTCTTCTCTCAAGAGACAGTCCCAGGGATAAAATCTTGCGACTCATTAAAGCACTAGGCAGCAGAGAAGTGTGGCTCTGGGTGATTGGAGATGTTTATGGGACACTGCTTGGTCGTCATCTTTAATGATAACATTTCTGCCTCTTAATGTCTCCCTAGTTATTTTTTATGACCTCTTGGATAATATTCTAATTGTTAATGCTCATTACTCCAGGGCGGCATTGCAAACGTTTTCTTTCTCACCGGGAGATCAACCGAGCACATTTTGGAAGGTATTTTAAGAAAAACATGGGAAGACAGTAAGAGTTGCCTTTGAAAAGGTGTGAATGTGTGTCGCCCTTCCACATAATAGCTGAAGGACCGCTCCGAAACCCTCTCTCCATATCTGAAGGTTGGAGACAGATCTCGTTCTCCTTAATCTGTGTCACTGAGATCTTTCCTTCCCCTGCTTTTGTCTGACAGTATTTCAGCCACACTTGTGTAAGTCTTCAACCAGGAATTACACACACACACACACACAGAGTCTTGTACATCTTAGCTTGCTATCTGTCTGTATTCTCTGTCTCTTTTTCTGTCTGTCTCTAAGCATAGAGTCACGCAATTCCAATGTCAACCTACTTTATCATCTACTTTCCTTTGTTTTGCAAAATTACAATAGTTTTTTAAAAGACAATAGTATTAAAGCATTTTGGAAATAAAAACCCAGGCTGTGGGATAGAAATAAAAAGTAATAATTAAATAGGTATGTGTTGGTGCTGTCCCATTTGTGTGTGTGTGTGTGTGCGCATTGCGCTCAGGTAAATAAACACACAGTTGCTCATGACATGCTTGTTGATTTACTACCTGAAAGAGCCTCTTGTGTCCTTTTACCCAATTCTAACTCACTCTACCCCAGAGCATAAGAATATTCTTATGATAATTACAAATGAACTTTGCCCTCACACAAACCTTATTACTAGTGACATTTCTGGTAAAATATTCAGTCTTTTCTTTATTGCTTTGATTCTGAGTATTTCTCGTATAAAAGTGAAATTCCCAATGCATCATATATTTTATGCATTCCATCCATTTTTCTACAATTTTATTTGATTTCAATCGTTTGTATTTTAACTGATTGTGTAGAAGTAATTGAAATGCAGAAGATTTATAAACATATATATGTATTATATATGTGTGATATGATTGAGAAATATGATCAATGTCTAAATTAAAATGTACTTACAGTGGATAAACGTTGGGTGAAATAGGTGACGATACGTTGTCCCATTTTTCTGACCCTGCCTGTCCATTGGATGGCACTTAGAAGTGCAATTCGGTGAACTTTCGGACAAGTGTAAATACACAAACAAAAGCCAACTTCCGGAACTGCTTCAGAAAGCAGCAAGAACAATGACGTGGAGCGTGTCCTAAGTCAGAGGGAGTATTTGGAGTGTAATTAATAGCAACACATTTTAACTGTAATTTTAAAAATTTAGCCATTCATTGTGTAATTTGGTTACTCATTTATGTACATGTTCGCAGTGTTGGTGACAAAACCCAAGGCTTGCTACCTGCTAGTTAAGTGTTTTTTCACTAATCTCCAAACCTACTTTTGAGTTACGCATATTTCCAAAAGCATTTACCCTTTGGGATTTGAACGGTATGTTCGTTTAATGTAC
>PVIC010031785.1:0-21086 GCA_004025085.1 Thryonomys swinderianus | reverse complement strand
CCAGAAGGGACTAAGATAACTCCTCTGCTCTCTCATTCATTTGCCAGCACTGAGCGCCCGGACCCAACGTGGGCTCAGGGTCCCATTGTTGGCTCTGTGCCACTGTTTGCTCTGCCAGCTACAAATGGCTACGAATGATTCTCCCCACATTCTCTGCTTCTCTCTTCCTCCCCTCTCCTCACTGCGGGTCGGCGCAGGGACTCGGCTTCTTCGCACACCGCTCCGTCCTGGCCCTCCCAGGACCCACAAAGTGATTCTTCTTCTTTTTTTTTTTTTTTTTGCTTTGCTTCTTTGAAACTTACTTGATCTCTACCTCATTACTCTGGTCTTACAGATGGATGCCGGGTTATTTTTGATACATGCATTCAGACTAAAATAGTAATAGAATTTTATGTGACACTTTCTAGGGGGTATTTTTATTTTTAAAGGAAGCAAAGTATTAATGAAAAGGAATGAAAGTCATAGAAAAGATGTATTTGTCTGGGGTGAGAGAAGGTTTTGGCAATTAAGAGAGTCCTCTTATTAGGATGAGGACCCCTGCCTAAACACAAAACTGGTCTTTGTTAAAGCTCCAGAAACTATTCCAAGCATGACAAAAATTAAACTGTCGCTATATGTTTTTTCAAATATATTGTTAGAAAATATTTGTCATGGCTGTGGTGTGGATGTTGGTGTGAATGTGTGTGTTTGTGTTCCAAACGCGTGGGGACTTGGGCCACAGCGTGGCAGTGACGAAAGGTGATGGGACCTCGGAGAGCCAGGCCCTGGAGGGAGGTCCTCTGGTCCCTGGGCTATGTCTTCAGGATGGCGGGGGTGCTTCGCTTCCTTAGACAGGCCCCTTGTTCTTTTCCCTGTCCATTTCTGGCTATCTGCCATGAAGCCCTCAGTAGACCCCAGACTGCTCAGACTTCACTTCCAGAACGGGAGTAAGCATCCCTTTCCTTCACAAAATCAACCTGCCTCAGATATGTTGTCCCAATAATGGAAAATGGACTAAGACAGTTATGGAAGGCAAACTCCCCTAAATTCTAGTCCTCTTCCCCTAAATCCCAGCACTCACCTGGGCAAGTATGACTTGAAAAGGCAGAGTTATCTTTATGTGGCCGAATTGTTTCTTTGCTACTTAGGTCAAAGATGTGTTGACGTTTTCCGATGGACACCCAGTTGTCTGTGGTGTGGTGGTTCTGATGGGTCCTTTTTTCAATTCCCATTGGATTTTATCTCCACGGAATGTTTCCGTAGTGCATAGTTTTTGCCTTCCTCTGATTCATCGTGTGGTCATCAATATTATCCTTTCACGACCGTAGCTCTGATCTGCTCACTTCTTTTTATCAAACATTTGGGTTACCTAAGCGGCTACACAGTAAGATCTGATCTTCTTTCTTCCCTTGACAGTCAAGCTCCTCGGTAATCTGGCTTCATCTTTTCCTTTCACGGATTAGCTAAAATGTTTAACTGCTCTGTAGAGATGAGCTCGCACACTTCAGTGACTCTATCTTTCCTGACTCTCGTGCATGTATCATTCTGGACTCTCCCGTTCCACATCTTCCATTTATCATCAGAGAACACGTGAAAACCCAAGAAACCAGGAGAGAATAATTCCTGATAGCCCCTTGGCAGTGTGAGCCGGTATTCAGAGTCCCTCAGCCTATTCCTTCCTAGTCTCTGAGTTGCTTTTCAGGTTCTTGTTCTCTACACCTGCTTAAATCCAGCTTGCCTCATCTCTGTGGGTCACACAGGCAAAGATAACTGTGAGTCCCTGGTCAACAAGACTACGGCGCAGAAAGATTGGGGCCCATCCAGGACTCATGAGGACGCAGTTCCATGGGCCGGATGCCCCACTGAAAGTTGGCTGCACGTGAACATAGACACTTTACCTTGTGGTTTTCTACAGATAAGAAGCTACAGGGAAAAGCTGTAGCTTCATATCAGAGAGTTTCTGGAAGACGACTGAGCTCACAGTGAGTAATTATCTCAGTGATTTGTGAGAGGTTGCATTCATTCAACTATTTCTCCTCTTCTCAGCTTCTCCTTCATCCACGTGAACATTTGGCTTTTTCTCCTTCATCCTTAGCTCTTTTTCTCTTTTACTGCTCCTAGAAATTCACAGGAACTTGTAGGTAGATCAAGGTCACTCCACTTGGCCCTTTATGTTCTTGGCCTGCTTTGCTTTTTAGCCAACTCTTATTAACTTTCCTGGAATATCCTACATAGCAATTATTTTTTATTTTTATTTATTTATTTTTTTTGAGACAGGGTCTCGCTTTGTAGTTCGAGCTGGCTCTGAGCTCACTATGTAGCCCAAGCAAGCTTTGAATTCAGCAATCCTCCTGTCTCTGCCTCCCGAGTGCTGGGATGACAGGTGTGAGCCACCACGCCCGGCACTGTGCTATGTGGTATTGATTGCTGGTGGGCATGAGTCTCCACGCCCAGCATTGTATGTGGTTTCCAGGGATCGAACTCAGGACCTTGTGCTTGCGAGGCAGGCGCTGGAACCACTGAGCTAATCCTCCAGCCCCATAGCAATTATTTTTATTTGCCTTCTCTTGAGTCCAAAGCCACGGGTTCCCCTGTCTGGTAAGCTCTTACTAAATATCCAAGGAGAAAGCTTCCTTGTACATATGTATATGTCACATGGATACATGTGACATATGCATATACATGACTACAGACCACGTGTGCTATGTTTTGTCCTTCTTACCAATTCCGCAGCTGACCGTGGTCATAGCTTTGTTGAATGGGAGCTCCAGTTATCCTGATGGCCCGTTTCTCCTCTGCGCCCTCCTATGATGGTCCCCTTTCAGTTCCTAAGGGTGTCTCCCCATATCCTCCGCGTTCAGCCTCTCGTTGGTTTGTGCTTGACTTCCTGACTTGAGGCCGAGTCATTGTTCAGGACCTGCATCCGCTGGGCCACGGCACCTCTTTGGTACTAACCACGTATGTGGCTTCCATGTGTCCCATTCACTCTGCTCACTTGGGTACTAGCGATAGCATTTTCTGCTTAATAATTAAAATAAAAGCTTGGCATGTCTCCATGACTAAGCACACCCTCCTGAGTCTAACACTCAATGATATTCAAGGTTCTCCCTTAACATATCATCCTCTCTTTACCCCTTCTTGTTTCTCTTGTTTTTCTGTGTCATATCCAAAGGGAACTGTACACAGACTCTTCGGGGCTTCTGCCAGCCTTCCCCTCCCTAGGTCTGAGCTCCCCTCCCATGCTGTGCTCACCACGAGACACAACCTCCCTTTCCTTCTTCCCTGTGTTTCAACCCACTCAGGTCTCCCCCAGCCTTTACAAATGCCTCACATTTCTGAAGTCCTCAGGGCCGAGTTCAGCGGATAGATCTGCACCACCTCGGAGATTCTGTACTCCATCTCTAGTGCTCATTTAGGCAAAGATCTACAGTACTTCTTATTGGCTGGTGGGTTTTTATCATGCTTACTTTTATCGAACTTTTTTTGGGTTTCTAGATAACCGCCCTTTGAAGGTGTGTACTAGGGTTCACTCCTCTGGAAAGTATCAACTAGAACCCCTGTCGCAGTGAATTTGCACAACAGCTCTGCACATCTGGCCGCTTGAGACCTTGCTTCTCTTGGCCTCCGGCAAAGCGGTGACTGCTGCTGCACACAGTGACACCGGACAGTGTGTCCAGCCATCGTTTTCACGGGCACTATCCAGAAAGATCCATCGGAGACTTACACCAGGGCTGACACGGGCCTGCAGCAATCTGGAGCTGCGCATCTGTCGTCTGTCCCTTTTCTTGAAGATCCTGCCGTCTGTCAAATAGCTGAGATGTGCAAGGAGTTATTACTTTACTCCTCTCAACGTCAGTCTCACTGGGATTAAGCAGGAACTCAGGGTAGATAAGTAGCGACGCCCTTCTGGAGAATTTCTGGCCGAGTACCCTTCTGACAGGGGCGATACTTGGGGGCTGGTACAACTTTCAGTGCTGTATAAGTGGTTGACAAGTTTATCTGCGCTGAAAAAGAACATTGGGAAAACTCACTCACTCATGTGCCCTGCACTTGGTCACAAACCTAGCGGGACCTTCCCTCCCGGGAGTGCCAGGCGCCTGAGCAGCACGGAGCAGGAGGCCCAGGCTGCCCTCGGCCTGACCTGCCCGCAGCTGCGAGCGTCTGCTTCCATATACGATGATATCCAATCCATGTCACAACAGCTATTTTGTCTCGGTATGAAGGGAACATTAGCAGAAATAGAAAAATCGGGAAATGAATCTCTGGGGACCAAGTAGAATATTAATATTTTAAGAGCCCCCTTCCTCTTTCCAGTCATACCTTTACCTATCTCTCTAGACGCTATCCCCAGTTTTAGTGGACCCATTATAAAAAATGGAATATTTTCATAACAGTAGGGTGATTTGTTCTTGATTTTGCGAAGCTATTAGGCCCATAATATTGTGATCTGGAAGACTGAGCTCTTCTTTGCTTTAAAACCTAATGGAAGCCACTTTCCTGTAAAAAAAAAAAAAAAAAAAGTCATGTTCTAATAAAATATTTTGATTCAAACTTCTTTTTCAACAGAGGTAATATGGTGGTGCTGATGGTGGGCATGATATCTCCTTTATTTCAGCAGACACAGATTCAAATGATGGCCTTAAATAACAAGAGTGTGTTTACCTCTGTCTCCACATATTCATACACACACACACACACACATGTACAGAGGTGCATGCGCAGGTATGAGTCTACTACTTGTATTTCTATCAATTAAAATAATACAGTATTTAATATATTATTGATTATAGCCAGGGAGTTAGCTAAGAAAATACAAATGCTATTTATTCTAAGTCTGTTTAATATCATTTTACATGAAAATATATTGTGAGAAAGGAGAATAGTAGGCAGGTGGGGACACCATGACACATTAGTAGCTCACAGGGTTTCTTATAGATATACACGTGACAAGCTCACTTGACATTGCTACAGTCCTGAGTCTTGTGTAAGTTTTATTAAAGCTAAACTCTTTCATGTTAATGAGTAACACAGAGAAATTTATATGTGAATAATTACTTCATGGAGTGATTGAAATGCCTTTCTTTTAAAAATATCTCAGAAAGTTACTGCTGAGGTAAAAAAAATAGAATTATAGACAACTACACTAGATAGTAGTTAGTACTCAGGTAGTCAGGCAGGGCTGAGCCCTCGAGAGAGCCACGGGAAAGGTCGAACGGGCCACGACTCTGGCCAGACACATCTGTTGCGAGCCGAGTCTAAAGCCAGATGATGACAAAAAGACCAGGGCTCCAAACTTCCCCGAGGGATGACACAAGGGATGATGCCTGGCCCGGTCGAGTCTAGAGAGGCATCAGTAACCCTAGTGGGTGACCAAGACCCCGATCCATCGCCTCCCTGCGAGGCCCTTTGCTCTTTCCGTGTACTCTTGCTACGTGACCTGGTTCCCCGTGGAACACTCCTACCAAAGTGGCTCTACGTGGACCCTTACTGGTCAGTCACAGCTGTAGCCCATGTTCCCATGTGGATTTTGCTCTGCAGAACTTCCCTGTAAAGGAGGGTCCCCAGCCAGACAGAAGCTATCTTTTTTCTCAAGAAATTCTTCCTACTGTTAACCTCCATCGCTCCTTGAATTCATTTTTGATTTTTAGAGCACACAGGCTCTGTGTATCAGACATCTAATAGGTTGGGAGTATAATATTTCTGTATTTCATCTCCTCTATCAATAGAATTAAATATCTTACTGAGAAAAAGATCTATGAAAATATGTTCAAGGAAAAAACAATTATGCTAACATATTTAATTGAATGATTTGTATAAATATGGAAATACTAGGAAGAGGCTCAATAAGGTTACCGGTCTTATCAATATTAACAGTTTTCGTTTTTGTTGACAAGAAAACAAAATAAAACAAAGCATGATATCAAAAGAGTACACACACATTTAATGAGAATACGGATTTCATTAAGTCCTTAGAGTTCCATGACTGCTCAGATTTCAAGTCTTTCACATTTTATGAAAATAAATATTTACTCCTCTCTCTTTTTTTTTTTTTTTGAGACAGGGTTTCGCTTTGTAGTTCAGGCTGGCCCTGAGCTCACTATGTAGCCCAGGGGAGCCTCAAACTCAGCAATTCTCCTGTCTCTGCCTCCCGAGTGCTGGGATTACAGGCGTGAGCCACCACACCCGGCACTCTGGTATGTGGTATTGATGGCTGGTGGGCGTGAGTCTCCATGCCCAGCATTGTATGTGGTTACCGGGATCGAACTCAGAACCTTGTGCTTGCGAGGCAGGTGCCGGAACCACTGAGCTAAATCTCCGGCCCTTTACTCCCCTCTTATATAAACCACACACACACACACACACACACCACACGTGCTTAAACTTCAATGTAAGTGAAATATGAAGAAGAAGAAGAGGGAGAGCAAGGAGGAGAAGTAAAACCCAACAGAGTAGATAATTCGGTCGCACATTTAGCCACAAAAATTTATTGACAACCCACTATATACCTGGCACGTCATATAATTAATATAGTACTTAACGTGCATTGTAGTAATGAGACATTTTGGTTGTTGCCTTTTTTATTGAAGTAATGGTTTCTTTTATATAATTGATACACATATGATTGAAACTTATAGGAAGAGCAAAAGTATTCATATAGATCAGTTCTGGGAGTCCGATTTTGTGAGAAGTATAGGATTAGTTGGATAGATAAGATTAAAATAAATAATTCAAAAAAGGAAAAGAGAAAAGGAAAGAAAGAGAGGGTAGTAGGAAAGAAGGAAGGAAAGAAACAAGGAAGAATTAATGGAAAGGAAGAGGGAGAGAGACAAAAATCAGAAGAAATTCAATTTACATATTAAAGTATGTAGCGTAGATTTCACTGTGTCAGTGCAGCCTAAAATTACTAGATCACAGAAAGGGCTTCAAAAATTGAGATGTAAGTTGAAGCTTAAAAAATACTATTTAGTGAATACTGAAGTGGAAAAAATTTTTCAAAATGGGAAAGGAGAAAAACATTATGTATATGGGACACATAAAAATTATCTTTAACAAATGGAGGGATAAATTTAGAAGGAAAAGAAATTAAGTCTAAAGCGTTTGGGATTGTTCAAAAATAGTGACAAATTAAGTTTACCCAAGGAAGATATAAAAACACATCAGCTCGATTTAAGAAGAAAAATCTCCCAATCCAACATTATCCCACCGGATATGTCAGAATGTGGACAAGCAATGACATGATAATTACATGTTTTGTGAAGAGTAACGTGTCTTCAAAATGCAGAGTCAGACGTGTTAGACAGAGTTGGGCAGATTTCTTCACTGTAGAACATCCTAGAGCTCTAAATTTTCCAGTAATTATTCTACAATCAGGGAAAAGTACATGCACCATTTTTATACTTATTTGGTCACAGGAACACAGTTTGTGAAATGCATTTTTGGTATTTATTGAAACACTGAGTTTGCGAAGCTCTTACAGGTCACGTGATGTATCTTGCCATTAACCGAACTTTGATGTTTCAAAACCAGATGGCCCTGAGGATTCTGTCGATGGTTTCGGAGATCAGATTCCATCCTCTGTTCACTGCTTGACCATCTCCCAAGGCAACAATTTCCATCACTACACAGTTCTCATAGAGAAGGGCTCTGCATGTCCTCTTTACTAACAACCTATCATAGTTCTTGTTCTGCTAATATCTTTTTCTAGGAAAAAAAAATCTTTCATATCAAATCTTTAGAATTCACATCACTTAATTTAGACCTTAGCTGGACACTTCGTGAAACATGGTCCTGAGAAACACATTTTGGCTAAATTAAAGAGCAGTAGTCTGTTAACCTAACAGGGTGAGAACAGTAGATATTTGTGGATCCGTGCTATAAATACGAGGTTAGAATTTTCCTTTAGCAATTATATCATTACATATTTAGAGATTCAACAAGTTTATTTTTAACAGCTAATGAAATTTTGCACAGCTTAGGTTCCCAGCTTCAGATGATCACAAGGGATTTTCTGGGTGATCAAACAGATTCTGTCGCATGACGTCCACTTGCTCGGGAGACACAGAGAGCCACAGCTTGGGAACTTCCTGGTTGGGTGTGAGGTGGTGGGTCAGTCCATGGATAGTTCTCTCGAAGGCTCTCTCTCTGTATTGCACTTTCTGCCCTTGAGGAGTTTCATAGATGATTTGTCAGCTTTTTATCCTTGCCACAAAATACCTGAGATAATCAGTTTGTAAAGGAAAACTTGATTTTTAGCTCATAGCTTTAGGTATTTCAATCCATTGCTTGGGCCTGTGGTGAAGCAGCACATCAGGGGAGGAGTGGATGGTGGAACAAAGCCAGCCTCCTCAGGGCCGGAAAACAAAAACAGAGAGTGGAGGGCATTGGAGTCCCTCTGTTTCTTTTGGGGTATCCAGCTAAAGATGTCGGGTCCTCCCACAAAACCTCACCTTCCAGGGGCATCGCACTGGAAACCACATCTATAAACACACGGGCATTTGGGGATCATTCAGAATCCAAAATATAGCAATAGATAAACACAGTTCAGTTCTTTTTGCTTGGAATGATACAACTCTCAATCTTGATATGTATTTCTTGGTCATGTGGAACAAGGGGAAAATTATAACAAAACTAAGAACTGGCCAAGAGAAAAAAATAAGTGAGCCACAGAAAAATAAACGATTAACTTCACATAATATAGTGCTTTTTGATAACGCCATTTAAACTTCCATTGCATAACTTCTTCCTAAGTTCAGACTTACTATCTAATATGTGAATAAGAGTTTTGTCATAGTGTGATCATACGTAAACAGACATATTTTGTAAGCTACTTGTGTTACAATATAGTTCATTTTAATGAATTGAAGATAAAACAAAAGATGGCTGGTGTTTATTTTTCTTGAAATAAAAATATTTAAAAGCAAGTTTGTTCTTAATATATATGGACAACATGTCACATCATTTTTACATTGTGTTTACTATACACACTAATGTATTATGTATAATAGAGGTCATCTAAAATATTTGTGGAGAAGAATACAGTTTGACTTCCACAGAGATGAAGGAAATCTGAAAGGCAGAAAAATCTTAGAAGAATACAGCACTGGCTTTTTAAAAACTTAACAGCAGAGGCCATGTGAAGATACAGTACTGACACATTTGTTTGAATTTGAACTGTTTTTATTATTAAACGTTACTGCTTTTCTGAAAGAAAAAAACACAGTATTGTACAGTCTTCATGAAAATAGAAGGCAAATAACAATTCTAATGATGGAAATAAGTCAGAAATGCAACATTCAATTTCATATTAAATCAGATTCAGAATATGTTCTGGCCTGGTTTGCTAACACTTTCTGCAACCATAAAATTCGGCTGCCCAAGGCCAATACAATACTGGTGAGAAAACACAGGTCTGAGTACCGTATTTTTCAAAGGAGGAAAGAAGAAGTCAAGAGAATGTTGACAATGCACGGAAAGCAGTGAACTGTTTACTCCCATAACAATTGAAGAATCATAGCTATTTTGTGTTAGAACTGCAGCTAGTAGGTGGAATTTGCCATTTGTATTAAAACCCTAGTTCTGGAAGGCTGTGTCTAGCAAGAGTATATGTACATGTACCTTTAGTCTCCTCCTCAACCCGTGGCTGGTTCCTGCCTGCTTTGGAGGAGAGGGGACCAGGAGACAACCACACAACTCAAGTCAAAATAAACAACCCCCCCTGTAGGTCTCAGATTACTCTGGAAGCACAGAAATCATGACCCAAATACTGGTGAAGGAACCAAGGTTCTTGCTGGTATATCTCTCCCCAGCTCCTTCCCTGCTTCCTCTGGCGGGCTCTCTCTTGACCAAAGAGAAGGGGTTTATTTCCATGAGAGACTCTGAAAAGATCTTGACTTTAAAATAGTAGAGGTTTGCTTTTCTAGTTTCTTGGATTTCTTTTCTAAGATATACATATATAATGGAGTTCAAGGATAGGTTCACTATTGACCTTATGAGGCAATTTGATTTAGTTCTTATGTAGTTCAGTTTAAGACCAGCATCATAGAATGAATATATATATATATGTGTGTGTGTGTGTGTGTAAAGTATGAACAGATGTATATGTACATATACACGTATGTATATGTACATATATGTGTATATATCTGAAATAATTGAATTTTATTGCACCTGAAATCCCTAATACACACACACACTCACACACACTCATGCTATGAGCAAATGTAGTGATGGTCTAGAAGTCTGGGGCTGAGCGATCACATTGGCTTATTAATGTATTTTTTTTTTTCTTTTTTGAGACAGGGTCTCACTTTGTAGTTCAGGCTGGCTCTGAGCTCACTATGTAGCCCAGGGCAAGCCTCGAACTCAGCAATCCTCCTGTCTCTGCCTCCCGAGTGCTGGGATTACAGGCATAAACCACCACGCCCGGCACTGTGGTATGTGGTACTGATTGCTGGTGGGCGTGAGTCTCCACGCCCAGCATTCTATGTGGTTACTGGGATCGAACTCAGGACCTTGCGCTTGCGAGGCAGGCGCTGGAAACACTGAGCTAACCCTCCGGCCCATTAATGTATTTTCTTATTTGAAGGTGTAATTTCTGTTCACTCCCATTCATCTTCCTACAGTTTTTCCCTTTGCTGTAAAAACCATCAAACTCAAAGCCCTGTCGTTTGGACAGTTTTCCTCTTGTGTCCAGTCGGCTGACAGAATTCTTTGTTCACAATGCTGTGAATCTGTAACAACAGTGTTTAGGTTAAATTGACAGTGTGATCTAAATATTTAATTCTTGTCTTTTTGCAGTTGAATTACTTTGAATTTCATACTTGTATTTTCAAAAGTAGAGTGAATTTTGAGTGTGAGAGTATTCCAAAAAAGGAGGGATTTAGGGCGGGATTTGCTTCGGTCTTCGCATAAGACTAAATCCCATGTTGTTGCTTTTCCGCAGGAGTCATATTGAAGGTGATGTCCTTCAAAACTTCACACTGACCACTTTGCTGCTCCATGCAACGCACGGCTCTGTGCCCAGGTCTTTTCTCCTCCCAGGTAGAACTGACGGCCGTCGTGGCTATTTGCGTGAGCTGCACCGTGGAAGAAGTTAATACTTAGTAGCAGAGTGCTAGAAAGTGTGGAAAATTTGAGTTTTTGTCTCCCTATATACACAGTGTGTTTGTTGGGCCATTTAGTTGAAAATACATCAGCAGAGCTCAAAATAGAAGTATGTGTATCTAATTATATGGGGGCCTACCAGCCAAGATTTCAACATCTGCTGCATTTAGTGTAATCCCAAGTACCTGAGGGGAGGTTTCCCAGCAGGGGGGACCAGCCTGGACACAGCAGTCCTCCCAGGGCTCGCATGACAGGGGCCTGCAAAGGGGAGGAAACTGCTCCTTCGATCCTCAGGGGCTTGAGAGCCCCCTTCCTCTCTTTCCAGATCAACCTGATGTTAGGGGCAAGTCCCCATCTAATAATGACCTCGGTTATTCTGGAGTTAGGTATGCACCGAGCTGATACTCTGATGAACGCCTTGCAGACTAGCCAGGAATTTGAGGCGCTCCTGGGGGGAAAAGGAGTAAAGTTAGCTGAGCGCTCCCCATGAGCACCCCCTTCCAGCGCATACTGGCCTGGAGGAAACAGCCCAGCCTCCAACCCAGACTGGGCAGCCTGGAGCTGAGAGGCATCAGCGCAACTAACCCAGTTCTTCCACTGTGTCCCAGAGGCCCACCGAGGTGAAGTGGTTCTGTGTTCTTTACCAGGGCTTGGTAGGGGATGGGAGTGAAGCTTAAATATGAAATCACCATCGTAGGAACAAGAACAACAACCTGTTCTTGGAAAGAACAAATGTTGTCCTAATTACAGACACATTTCTTGAGCTGCAACAAGCCAACTTCTATTTTTACTCTCCGTAGACAATTAACATTATTCCTGCATAAACATCCGTGCATGATGTCTTCATCTCTCCCCACGGCTCATCACGGTTTTCTCCCCGATGCCCTCGGGCACACACAACCAAGGGTGTTTTGTGTCTGAATTCCCTGCCCTGTGGGCTAGAGACACTATTTGAATGGTCCAGATTCCAGTCTTTTCTGCCCACTGGATAAGGCTAATCCAAGACAGCGTGGGAGGCGACCATAATGCTAGACAGCGCGAAGCCTCTCGTGTCTGGCCTCAGAGTGGGGAACCAGAGGGAGTCGTACAAATCAGTGGGAAGAAATATTGAGTTGCCTGCGAAAAAAATATGTGGGAATCTGTTGGACAAGACAGGGTGGTAATCAACACAGGGGCCCTGGCACTGCTTTGAGACAGATGCTTCTGGAATGCCGGTGGAGGGAGGAGGGGCAGAATGTCTTCTCAAATTTCTTTTGAGCCTTTCTATTTTCAAAACAATGGAAACAGAGCGCTGGGGTAAAACAGTTTCTACCCACATGATACCACAGACATAACAACCTAGTATATTTTCTAGTATTCTTTGGGATTCGTAAAGTTCCTTTGGTAAATCGTTCACAACTTTTCTTCCTTTCTTTCTAAGGTATCCATAATATTTCTACCTCTTTTAGATCCGTGGAAGAGCCCACTGGTCTAGAAGAATTCTTCCAGCAATTTAAGTTTCGCCTCAATTTTTTTCCTTTCTCCTTTTCAACTCAGTGTTCATAGGACATTCTGACACTGACATAGATTCAATATTTCATTAGTAATGCCTTTCTCCTTATTTCTGGCTTTATTTTCTCAATCCTGCAGCTTTTAAATTTTGCTCTGCTACTACGCTTTCCATTTTTTACATGCAAGTGCTTTGCAGTTCTCTGTTACGTTTTTCTCAGCAGCCCACCCTTGGAGACAGAAGCTTCAGAGACAGTAGCAAACATGGTGAAATTTCTTCTCTATCCACAAACGTGGTGAAATTTCCTCCTCGAACAGCAAATCCAATAGATGTGGCGCAGCAGATTGGGCCTTAATTATTTAAATATTTTTATATGCTTAAGGCATCTTTTCAACACGATCATAAACTATGGAACAATACATTTGAATTCCTGCAGTTCTTGATCAGCGGTTGATATTTGAAATAAATATGAGGTGAAATCAGACCAGACAATCCCACTCAGTAAGAGTAACATGTAGCCTGCATTTTGCGGTCGACACAAGCTATAAACATGGATTGAATATTTTCTTTTTGGTCAGCGTTGTCTCCCACAGTTTTCAGTCTGCCACACTTTGTGTCTTCTAGACTGAGCCAGTTTTCCTTCAGCCTCCACTTACCCTGTACATATTTCCACTATCAGAAATGTATCAGTGCTTATTTTTTTCATTAGGTTTATCAGTACATGTTAAGTATACATTATGGTCACGTTCATCATGCGGAATTTGTACCTGTGCACGATGTACCTTGGTTCTTAGTTTCTCCTTTTCCCCTTCTCTCCCTTCAACCTCTCCATCCCTCCCTATTTATAAAAGATTTGTTTAATTTTTTCCTTCTTTTCCTCATTTTCTCTTTTCCTCCTTTCCTTTCCCCTGTCCCCTTCCCCTCTTCTCTTTTGAACATGTTTTTCCTATATCACAATATCTATTGTACATTTTGGTCCTCATTTACAATTTCAGTTTCTCACACAAGAAAAACAATTTGCTATTTACACGTGTGTTTTATTTATTTCACTTAAATGTGTAGACTCAGTGTGCATTCATTTAGCTACAACTGTCTCTCTTTTAACATTCTTTATGGCAGACTAGTACTTCATTTTACAAAAAACAAAACAAAGCAAAACAGCACATCTTCTTTATCCAGTCTCCAGTTGATGGGCATTTGGGTTATTTCCAAGATTTAGCTATTGCAACTGTGCTGCTATAAGCATGGGTGTACATATATCACTGTCTTCTGATGCTTTTAATTCTTTCAGACACATAACTAGAAGAGGAATAGCTGGATCAAATGACACCTCTAGACCTAGTTTTTGGGGAATCTCCACACTGATTTCCACAGTGATTGCCCCAGTCTACACTTCCACCCACAGTGGAGAAGTTCTCCTTTTCTCCCACAGTCCCAGCAGTAATTGTTATTGGTTTATTTCTTGATAACAACCATTCTTTTTGAGGAGAGATGAAATCTTAGCAATGTTTTCATTTGCGCTTCTCAAATGACCAGTAATGTTGGACATTTTCTTATGTTTATTTGCTGCTTCTACTTTTTCATCAGAGAAATATCTGTTTGTTTCAGCATCTACTTTTTGATTGAGTCTTTAAATTGTGGGCTTTTTGATCTTTTACAGTTCTTTATATATTCTAGATAATAGTCCTTTTCTGGGGAACAGCTGGTAAAAATCTTCTCCCACACTGAAGGTTGTCTTTTCACTCTGTTGGTGGTCTCTCTTGCTGGGCAAAAGCTTTTTAATAAGATGAGATTATTCTAGTTCCCATGCCACTGAGGTTTTGCTCATAAGGTCTTTTTTTAGATCAGTGTCTTTAAGAGCCCTACCTAACCTATCCTCTAGAATGTTCAGTGTTTCTGTTTTAATATTTGATGTTTGATCCACGTCAGTTTTAGTTTAGTGCATGGCAAAGGACATGGGTCTAGCTTTAAAACTGGGTTGAAACCCAGTTTTTCTAGCACCATTTATTAAAGACTGTCCTTCCTTGAGTGTGTTTGGCTCTTTTGTCAAAGATGAGGTGGCTTAGTATATTTGGAATTGCTTCTCCATCTTCTAGTCTACCCCACTGAGTATGTTTCTTTGCTAGTAACATGCTGTTTTTATCATATCAGCTTTGTAATATAGCTTCAGGTTTGGAATTCCTTTCCTTGTTTTTATTGCCTAGAATTGTTTTTTCTATACTAGATCTCTTGTTCCAAATTAAGTTTTGGGCTGTCTTCTCTAGTGCTGTGAAATATGCAATTGGAATTTTAATCAGGATCAAATTGAATTTACATAGCAGTTTTGGAAGTATGGCCAGTTTCATTGTATTCATTCTTCCTACCCAAGAACAAGGGATGTCTTTCATTCTTTGATACCCTCTTCTGTCTCTCTTTTTTTTTTTTTTTTTTTTTTTTGAGACAGGGTCTCACTTTGTAGTTCAAGCTGGCTCTGAGCTCACTATGTAGCCCACGCAAGCCTCGAACTCAGCAATCCTCCTGTCTCTGCCTCCCGAGTGCTGGGATTACAGGCATGAGCCACCACGCCTGGCTCTTCTGTCCCTTTTTTCAGAGTTGTGGGAAACAGAGGAAGGGAACGTAGAACTAGGACCTTTGCATTAGGTTCTAGTCTCTTGTGAGTCAACGGCACAAGGCAAAATAATAACTAGGTAGAAGTGAGACTTAGAGAAGCTGAGCTTGGGCCTGATCCATGCTACTCTGGGTAGCAAAAGACCCCAGGCCCCGGCCTGCCACACCTTTTATTCCGCACCTCTTGAGTAACAAAGTGTAACAAAGACTCAGAGGGCAGTGCAGACACCAATGGAGCAGTTCTGCCTCAAGCATCACAGCATGTGGGACGACCAGAGTCCTTGTTGTTACCAAGGTGAAGGTGAGCTGAGTGCAAAGTGGTGGTGCAAGGATGTTCCAATTATTTCTCCCAAACCGGGTTCTTTTCAACACAGTTAAGTCTGAAGTCTGCAGGAAGGCCTGGTCAGTTTTGACCTTCCAATTATTTCTCCCAAACAGGATTGATTGTTCCCAACACAGAGTGCTGTCCTTTTCAAAGTGGAGGTCTTTACTTCCTATAGTAGAGTGATTCCTAGATATTTTATTTTTAGGGGATGCTATTCTGAATGGTGTTGTTTCCCCAGTTCCTCTCTTGATGAGTCTGTTATTTGTGTACAGGAAGGCTATTGATATTTGAGTGTTAACCTTATGTCCAGCTACTCTACTGAACTTGGTTATAAAGTCTAGACGTCTTTTGGCAGTTTTTTGGATGTTCTATATAGAGTATCATGTCATTTGCAAATAAGGACAATTTAACATCTTCATTTCCTATCTTTAGTCCTGTTATTTTTCTCTTGCTAAATTGATGACACTAATGTTTCCAGAACTATATTGAACAGGAGTGGTGATAGTGAATATCTTTGTCTTGTTCCTGATTTTCACATGTAAGGTTTCAATTTTTGACCATTTAGTATGATGTTGGCTATTGGTTTTTCATAGATGGTTTTAATCATGTTGAGATAAAGACTATCTGTTCCAATTTTCTGTATGTTTTTGTTTTGTCATGAATGAGATTTGGATTTCCGAATCTATTGAGATGATCATATAGTTTTTGCCCTCTGTTAATATAGTATATTACATTTATTTATTAACATATATTGAACCATTTGCATAACCGTGATGAATCCAACTAGATCAGGGTGTACAATTTTCTCTGTGATCCTCTGTACTCTGTTTGCCAGTATCTTATTGAGGATTTTTGCATCTGGGGTCATTGGGGCAATTGGGCTGTAGTTCTCTTTTTTGGGGCTGTAGTTCTCTTTTTCATTTGGGTCTTTTTCTGCTTTTGAAATCAGGGTAATGGTTTCTTCGAGGAATGAACTTGGAAGTCGTGCACCCTTTCAATTCCATTAAAGAGTTTGAGAGGTAGTGATGTTAGCTTTTCTCTAAATTTCTTGTAGAATTCAGCAGTAGAGCCATCAGGACCTGGGCTTTTCTTTGTTGGTAAATTTTTACTTAGGTTTTCAATTTCATGATTGATACTCAGTTGTTTAGAATTTTTATATCTCTTTGGTTAAACTTTGGTAATTTATGTGTATCTAGGAATTTGTTTATTTTTGTGTGTGTGTTTTCCACCTTTTTGGAATATATGTTCTCACGTCTCTTTGGAAATTCTCCACTGCTCTCCTGGATATAACAATGATTTTTTTTTTTTTTAAGACAAGGTCTCAATTTATAGTTCAGGCTGCCCTGAGCTCAGGGCCCAGCAAAGCCTTGAACTCAGCAATCCTCCTGCCTCTGCCTGCTGAGTGCTGGGAATACAGGTGTGAGCCACCACCCCTGGCAATAATAATGAATTCTTAACCTCCCTGGATTCTTTGAGCTTTGGTAGGTTCTCTTCCTCCTTGAAATACTGGCTTTCCACATGCCACTCCCCACAGGCCATATGATAGAAATTTAATTATTGTTCCCACTTAGCGACAGTAACATTAAGACATAATTAGTTAATTTTCCCAAGTTCACTCTAGTCAGAAGGGTAGAGTGGTTTTATACCCAAGATGTCGGGCTCCGTGATTAAGTGATTGTTCGTTAACACTATAGTTTGTGTCTTGATGTCCCCCCAAAGCCTCTGAATGAGCTCACGGGGGCCTCTGGGAGGTGGCTGGATTACAGGGGACCTAAGGGTGTGGGTAGTTCCAGGTGTGGATAATGGAAGCCCCATCTTGGGTGTGGGTGACACCAATCAATACGCTTGTATACTGGCTGAAATATACTATGAAGGGAAAGAAAAAATCAGGCCTTCTGCTTCCTGCCTGCCATAACATGGGCTGCTTCTCTCAGTCGCCCTGTCTGCCTTGCTGCTCTGACTTAGAGCCAGTCAACTACAGACTGAAATCTCTGCACACTGGGAAGTATGTAAACTCTTCCTCCATTAAGTTTGGGTGTTGAGTATCTTGTCTCCTCAATGAGAAAAGTAGCTAAGGCAATTAATATTCTAGGTAATTTATACCCTATATAGATTGGCAGTAATATCTTACAGTTTTTGTTAAATCAAAATATACACACAAAAAAATTCTTCCTCCTTGAGACATAGTAATACTGTATGCACTTTAAAAAATGTGTATACTCACATAACCAGCGACAACATGAACAAACATACATTTCTGCCATAGAAACTATTCCTTATGTTTCACTGAAGTCAAGCCTTTCCCCTTTCCTTGTAAGCACTTCATCTTTTCTCTAACTTTACGTTTTTGTATTTTTTCACAGTGCAATTTGATAGCACATAGTTTGGGGGGTTTGATTTTTCTTCCACTTAAAGCTTCTGAGATTCTTCATGCTGTGGTTTGTTAATCACTTAACCCTCTCGCTGTGGAATAGTATCCTATTGTCCGGGTATACCACAGTGTAGCCACCAACTGGTTGAAAGATGACTGGATGTTTTTCAGTTTGAGCAATTATGAATAAAGCCAAGATAAACATTTTCTTAAGGCGTTTGTGTTAACATGAATTTCTATTTCACTTAAAATAAGAAAAAAGAGCAGAGCATGTTGATGGATGTCTATAATCCCAGCACTCTGGGAGGCCGAGACAGGAGTACTACAACTTTGACCCAGCCCAGGCTAAGCAACTTAGTTGTCTCAGAATAAAAATAAAAGGAGTTGCATGTAGCTCAATACAAAAATCCCCAGTAGCACAAACAAATAAAAAAAATGAAGGAAGCAAAGCTGAGAGAGAGAGAGAGAGAGAGAGAGAGAGAGAGAGAGAGAGAAAGGGAGAGAGAGAAAACAAAGGAATGAAGGAAGAAAGGAAGGGAAAAGTAAAGAGAAAAAAGGGATAAGAACTAAGAATTCTGGGTATTATGGTTTGAATATGCTCCCTTCAAAATTCAGGATCTGACGTACCGAGAGAGGGCACCTTGAACAAGTGAGTGACCGTGAAACTGTCTCCACTGTGCTCGGAACTAAATGCCCTATGAAATGCCTGGCAAAGAAGTTCCATCCTCTGCTGTCCTGACCTTGCCCATGTGAGGACAAGTCGTTCTCCTCTGGAGGATGCCACTTTCAAGGTGCTACTACAGGGAAGAGACCAGACCCTTGTTGTCAGCAAACCTTCTGGCAACTTGATCTTGGGCTTTCCAGATTGTACCACTGGGAGAAAATAAAGTTCTATTATTTATAAATTACCTTCACTCAGACTACACAACAGAGTATAGGACAGGATGTTTATAGGTATACATATTTGTACACGTATGTCTTTGCAAATAGATATATGTATACATATATAAATATTGCAGATTTATGAAAAGTGGCAAACTTCTGAAATTTCTGTATTATTTTACATTTTCATCAGAAATTAATAACTCCAAATCCTTGCTGCTATTTTGTATTATCATTTATTTCTCAGTTTAGCCATTGAGCTGCGTAATTTTAGCTCCTCCATTCAGGTCTATGAATCATTTTAAATCTTTAGGTCTTTGTTGATTTCCTCTAGTATTTTATAAATTGCAGAAAATATCGTGTGAATTGCATTTATTTTATTTCTTTAAAATTTCAGTTTTCACTGTTCATTGTGAATGTATACAAAGGTAATTGAAATTTACATATTGAATTCGTTTTTATGGCTTTGCAAATGCACACACTAGTGCACACAGCTGGGTCATTATGTCATTTGCTAGCAGTTCTCCTCTCCTTCTCCTTCTCCTTCTTCTTCCTTCTTCTTCTTCTTCTTCTTCTTCTTCTTCTTCTTCTTCTTCTTCTTCTTCTTCTTCTTCTTCTTCTTCTTCTTCTTCTTCTTCTTTTTTTCTTCTTCTTCTTTTCTTCTTCTCCTCTTCTTCTTCTTTTTTTTGAGACATTCACTTTGTAGTTCAGGCTGGCCCTGAACTCACTATGTAGCCCAGGCAAGCTTCGAACTCAGCAATCCTCCTGCCTCTGCCTCCCGAGTGCTGGGATTACAGGCATGAGCCACCATGCCCGGCACTGTGGTATGTGGTATGTGGTACTGATTGCTGGTGGGCGTGACTCACCACACCCAGTATTGTTGTATGTGGTTACCACTGGGGATCCAACCAGGGACCTTGAGCTTGCCAGGCAGGCACCGGAACCACTGAGCTAAATCTCCGGCCCCCGGTTCATTTATTCTGTATGTACTCAGTGTTATTATTTTCTTCCTGTGCTGCACTAGCTAGCATTTCCGATATGATTCAAACAGGAACACTAAGAGCAGATAGCTTTATCATCTTTATAGACTTAGTGGGAAAGAATTCAGTCTTTTATCATTAATTAAGACGTTGGCTATACTGTTTTTACTTTTTGTAGATTTCTCTAGGTGAAAAATTACCCTCATAGTCTACTTTATTCAAAGTTTTTATCATACCTAAATATTAAGGTTTTTCAAATATTTTCCCTGTACCTAGGAGATATTATATGTTTTATTCTTCTTCAGGATGTTACTAACATCATGAGAATTACATTCAGTTTATGGGTTGTTTTAAAATTTTTATTAGTATATGTTTGCAATACATAATAAAAGCTCATAGTGGAGAATTGGTACATTAAGTTTGGAGTGTGGAGCAAGGCTTTTATTCCCTAGATAAGCTCCACTTGGAAGGATGTGTTTTCTTTTCATATGTTACTGGATTTCAACTGCTAGATTTCCACTGAATATTTTTGCTGATCTTCTGAGGAGTGTTATGATGTAGTCGGACAGAGAAGTTTTCTTTCCCAGCTTCCTTCACACTTGTTTAAATCCTTGCGATGTATTCTGGCCAATGGCGTGTGTGTTACACTCGGGACAGAGCTTGCTCTGGTCTTGCTCCCCCTGCCAGGTGATTGTATTGCTGTCCTGGGGTCACAGTGTGGAAACAGATCCAACGTTTGAGTCATGCCTCAGAAGGAAGCTCCCCCAGAGGCATGCTCTGGGAGAATGGCCAGGAAAGTTTGTTTATTAAGCCACTGAGATTTGGACTTAATTTTGTAATATGGTATAAATTAAACTATTCCTTCAAACAAATATATAAGATTTGGTGGGGACCTGGGTTTGAAAGTGTCCTCCGCAGAGTATGTGCTGGAAACTTACCCTTCACTGCAGTGGCATTAAGAGAGGGGACCCTACAGAAATGAAATTAAGCCAAAGAGCTTTGTATTCAAAAGAGGCAATGGGATGGTTTTATATCATAGAAATTAAGTTCTTGAAAGAAGGATGAATTCAATCCTTTTTATCTATGGCTATCATTTGCCCTTCCGTCTTCCGCCAGGGGAGGATGCAATACGCCTACCACTAGCTGAATATGACACCCGTTTGGCGATCCCAGAACTCCAGGAGGCTGAGGTAGGACGATCACAAGTCAGAACCCAGTCTGGTCAGCTCAGCAAGAACCTATGTCAAAAATTGGTTACGGGGCCGGAGGGTTAGCTCAGTGGTTCCGGCGCCTGCCTCGCAAGCGTAAGGACCTGAGTTCGATCCCCGGTTGCCACATATAATGCTGGGC
>PVIC010031784.1:0-21121 GCA_004025085.1 Thryonomys swinderianus | reverse complement strand
CAAAATCTTGCTAAATTTCCCAGGCCAGGTTCAATTTTATGATCCTCCTGCCTCAGCGTCCCAGAGTGGTGGCACCGCTAGGGCTCTTTCTGCTTGCAGAGAGCACCCCCAGGGGCCAGCTTGAGCACCGTCCTCGGGGTGCACAGGGGAGGCCATTCTCCAGGCCAGCACCCTCCCTGCAGGGCCTCAGACCTGAGGCCGGGGCTGTGGGCTGCAGGAGGCATCGCTGGGTGCGGCATCGGGGGAGTTGGTTGGGCACAGTGACACACTGCTCATGGCACTGCCGCCCTTGCCCACGTTTGGTTGTGGGTCTGTCTAGAGTGAGGGTGGCGTGGCCTGTACCGCCGTGCCGAGGTGCCAGCGTGGCCCCAGCTCTGCCGCATCCTCCGCTCGTCCTGGCGTGGAGCGGCTTCGTGCGGAGGTAGCGATGCTGGAGCTGCATGGGCTTTCTCGCCGGGACCCCACTCCGGGAAGGAGGAGGCCTCGGGCTTCCCTCCTGCAGCTGAGCTGAGGCAGATCGCCTGCGCCCTCTTCAGAGCTTCCAGACAGCGGTCCCCTGAGCTGCGTCACCAGGTCCCCGCCCTGGGGCACAGCTCGGAGGCTCCTGTGCCAGCCCTCGGGTGCCACCGGCTCGTGCGTGGGGGGCTTTGCTTGGAGCACTGGCCGCTGGTTGTCGTCGCTCAGGCTCGAGCTCCGCCTGGTCCCAGGTGGGGCAGGTGTCCCTTGCTCCCAGCACTGCTTGAGCCTCCCCCAGGGCCCCCGCTACCGAGCTCCACTCCGGGCTGGTGCGGGCCGTGGCCTCAGAAAGCTGAGCTGGCGCCACGTAGGGCTCGGCCCTGTGCAGCTCTGAGCCCGCCGCCTCTGCCGGGGTCCTGCCGCCCGCTTGCTTCCGGAGGATCTGCAGTGAGTGGAGGGCGAGAGCCCCAAGCGTGTGCTCTGGGGGCCCCGGGGCCCCTTGCACGGTGGTACACACATCACATACTTCCTAGCGTGTGTTTGGAGCTGAGCTCTCCATCCTTGGTTCGCCTGGCACACGCACATCTGCCATGTCAGTTGCTATGGTCACCTTTCTGCGTGTGTCCTCGCTAACGGAAGAGACTTTTCCTGGGGCTTCTGAGCAGCTCCATGGCGCCAGCAGAGGGCCGCGCGGGTGCGGACCTGGGCTCTGCCGGCCTTACTGGGCAGCTGCACCTGCGGTTCTGGGCAGGGTCCCAGCAGTGCCGGCCACAGGTAAGTCTGGGCTGCAGGTGTGGAGCTGCCCACTGAGCCTGGGCTCTCGCGCCGTGCCGTCCTTCCATGCAGAGGTGCGCGGGCCTGTGTGCCCTTGTGCCCCTCACACCCGCCCCATACCCTCCGGGCTGCGCCCTCTGCTCTGGCCTGGCCGCTGTGAAGCACTTTGAGGTTTTGTCTTCGGTACAAAGCCCATCCCTGAAGCCTACCCGGAGCCGTGCAGGGGAGGCCCTGAGAGGGGTGGGGCCTGCACGCCATGCCCGCGGCGGTCCCTTCCGTTGTCTCTGGGGACCCGAGTCTCTCGGACCAGTTTCCCTGCTTCGCCTTGGCCTCGGCCTGTCGGGGCTGGTGGTGCTCTTCTGAGACGTCTTCTCCTCCCCACACAGCTTGCCAGCAAAGCGCGGACGGAGAAGGAAGAGAAGCTGAGCCAGGCCTATGCAATCAGCGCTGGCGTCTCCCTTGAGGGTCAGCAGCTCTTCCAGACCATCCACAAGACGTGAGTCGGCTGATGTCCCCCTGGGTGTGTGGAAGAGCTGGGTGCAGCACAAGGTGTATCCGCTGGCCTGCAGTTTCTCGTCCGTAACACTTTGCTTTGGCCAGGCATAGTGCAGACCTGTCATCTCAGCTACTCAGGAGGCTGAGGCAGGAGGGTGCAAGTTTGAGGCTTGCTTGGGCAAATTGGCAAAGGCCCTGTCTCCAAAGAAGGGGGAGAAGCTGTGGGTGTTGCTCAGTGGTGGAGCACTCGTGTACCACAGGGCCCTTCCTCTGGATTGCATTTTATGCATGTTCCCTTCCAGACAGAGAAATGCATAATTTAGTTTTGTTTTATTTTTGGGGTTTTTTTTTTTGCTTTTGAGACAGGGTCTCGCGTTGTAGTTCAGGCTGGCCCTGAGCTCACTACGGTGCCCAGGCAAGCCGCCGCGAACTCAGCAATCCTCCTGTCTCTGCCTCCCGACTGCTGGGATGACAGGCGTGAGCCACCACGTCCGGCATTGTGGTATGCGGTGTTGATTGTTGGTGGGCGTGTCTCCACTCCCAGCATTATATGTGGTTACCGGGGATCGAACTCAGGACCTTGCGCTTGCCAGGCAGGCGCCGGAACCACTGAGCTAACCCTCTGGCCCTATTTTTTTGGTATTTTGAGGCAGGGTCTTGCTATGTAGTTTAGGTTAGCTCTGAAGTCACTATGGAGCCCAAGCTGGTCTTGAACTTGGAGCGATCCTCCTGTTTCAGCCACCCTAGTGCTAGGATTATAGGTGTATGCTACTGCCGATAGTGCGCTTGGGTAGTATTGTGTAATGTAAAACTGTGACCTCCCTTCTTTTCTAAAAGCTGGTGCAGTGTTAGTAGAAAGGCACTGTACATCTCCCCCTGTTGTACACTGGGCTGAGCGTGGGCAGCGGGGGAGAGCAGAGGACACCCTGCCCTGCCCTGCCCTGACACACTGTGTCCCAGCAGAAGTCACTGGCTGCCCCCCGCGCCTCCTGCCCCTGCCACGCCACCAGGGCCCTCCTGCTGCCGCCTCCCCCACCGTTGGGGTTGCAGGGGTGCGCCGTCACTCCTGGCTGGCCCCGTTGGTTTTCCTTGCTCCAGCTCTGGCGCTTCCTGTTGGCACTTGTGGGCTCTTCTTGGGCTCAGTGCCCCTGTGTGTCGCAGTGGCAGGGGCAGATCGGGCTTGGCCTCCTGGACTGTGAGGCCATCGAGGTCATGTCTCTCCGCTCTCTCCTTCCAGCATTAAAGACTGTAAATGGCAAGAAAAAAACATCGTAGTCATGGAAGAAGTTGTTATTACGCCTCCCTATCAAGTGGAAAACTGTAAAGGCAAGGAGGGCAGCGCACTGAGCCATGTACGCAAAATAGTAAGTGATGGGGCTTGGGGGACGCGCGTCTGCTTCCGAGGGCGTGCGCTCTGGGGGCGTGGCAGGCCGCGCCAGTGGCTTGAGCTCTGCGCCTGGGGCGGGGTGGGCGGGCGCCCCCACTCTGGCCTGTGTTGCTTGGAGCATAGGGCGCGGGCCCTGGTGTCACGAGGCGGTAGGGTGGGCTCGCCGCAGGGATGCACCTGCCCCACCTGTGCTGAGCCGGCTGGGCTCTTGCAGGTGGAAAAACATTTTAGAGACGTGGAAAGCCAAAAGATCCTGCAGCGCTCACAAGCCCAGCAACCACAGAAGGAGGCGGCCCTGTCGTCCTGAGGCCACGCGGCGGGACCTCAGCACCCAGCGCGGCGTTGGCGGCGGCTCGCGGAGGCAGGCCGGGGAGGGGAGGGACCCACGTTTCCTGCCGGCTCCTGCCTCCAGGGGCCAACGCGTCCAGTCTTAGACCCGAACAGACAAACACCCAACAAAAGCGAACAGAGATCTTTACAGTCGAGTCCTTACCCGGCTGGCAGACTGCCCGCCGTGCCCTGTCAGCCCTGTTCCGACAGGCACCTCATTCATTTTACTTTGGAAGCCCTTTGCCCGCTCTGGCCGCTCAGTTCTCTCCTGCCCGACTCTTCCTGCCGTTGTTTTTATAAATGGCTCCAGTCGCCTTCCGAATGATTGAAAGAAACTTTCACATCTTTTCTTCCAAAATAAAATAACAAGCTGACTGTGATTCTTGAGTTGAGACCAGAGCAGCCGACAGAGGTCTCATTTAAATTCTTTTTCTTAACTTCTTTTTGTTTTTCTTTCCCTTTTTTTTTTTTTTTTTTTTTTGCACAGGGCATGGCTTGAATTAGTTTTATTTTTCTTAACTTTAAATATATATATGAAAATATATATTAAATGTTCTCTAAATATTTTCTGCTTCTTGCAGGTGTCTTTACTAGATCATGGCCGCTCTCCCACCTCGTCCCCCGAGCGCAGCGCGGGGCCAGCGGCGGCCTCCCCGGGGCCCGGGCGCCTCGCGGTGCTGGAAGAGCTGCTGTGCGCCCGCGCGGGGCCGCTGGCGTGGTGTCCGCCCGCCCTCGCCGGCTCCAGCGAGCCTTCTCGCCCTCCCTTCCGCTCCTCGCCTGCCCCGGCCCCGAAGCGAAAGCTCGCGAGCTGCCGGCGCTGCGTGTGCCCCGCGGGCGGTGGGCCGCGGCCGGCTGGAGGTGTCCGGGCCGCAGCGCCCGCCGCGTGGGACTGACCTGCTGAGAGCTGCCCGCGGCCCGCGCCGGTCACCGGCCCTCGGGGAGCGGGGTCGCGTGCGGCTAGTGTCTTGGGGGTGGGGTGGGGTCAACTACTATTTTTTTGGCCATGATCTCCTTCCCCTTCCTTTTTTTTTTTAATTAAATGGATCAAAATTAAATAATTCAAGCCCTGCCTTCAAAATGAAAAAATTTTTTTTAGTATTGTTTAGCAAAAACAATAAACCCAAATTTTTTTAACCATCACTCATGTCTTGCGTTCGTGCGTCCTTGAGGGGCCTGGGAGGGCGCGTCTGGTGCCACCTGGCCACGTTTGCCTCCGTTTCACAGACACTGTCTGTCCCAACCGGGACTGTCCAGAAACGCGGCACATGTGCTGCTGGAGATGGGGGCGGTCGGCGCCGAGCCCGCCGGGGCACCGCCGCAGTGGGGTCTGCTCAGCAGAGGGGCCGGGGCCGGCGTGCCTGTGCCTGCCCTGCCCGCCCTGCCGGCCCGGGCGCGCTCAGGGAAGCGAGTGCCCGCTGCTGGGGCAGGAGGCTCGCCGGACTCTGCTCTTAGGAAGTAGGAACCTTGAGCCATGCGAGGGGCCGCGTGGCTGGACGGGCAGCAGCGTGAGGCTGGAACCGGGGCCGGGCGCCGAGGCGCGTGCCCGCACGCAGGAGCAGCAGGAGCGCTGACGCTCACGCCGGCCCGCCGCCACTTGGGGGACACCGTCGGGGAGCGGAGAGCTGCGAGCGTGGCTCCACAGCCCGGGCTGCCGGAAGCTTCCTCCTGACCACGGCCTGCGCGCCCCCGCCGCGGCGCGGTCACGGAGAGACGGAGACGCGGCCTCGCGCTCGGGCTTGCTGTGCTGGGATCGCGCTGGTCACAGGGACTCACCAGCCGGAGGGGAGGCGGCGCCGAGCCTGCTAAGCCCGCAGCGACCTTCCTGCCTCAGCCTCCAAGGACAGGGACGGCAGGCGCTCCTGCCCAGAGCAAGATGGAGAGGAGGCTGAGCTACGAGCGCCAAGGCAGGGGCCGGGGGCGGGGGCCAGGCGCAGCGCCGCTGGCCGCTCGAGGCCTCGGGAAGCACCAGGTGCAGGCGGGGCCCCCGGCGTGGGGCAGGACCCGTGCCCCGCCTGAGGCCTCCCACCCTCGCTCTGGGGAGCACTCGAGACAAGCCGGCCAGGCCTTCCCAGCCAGGTGCCGGGCTGGGGACTGCCCGGAGGTGCCACGTCAGGCCCCGAAGGGTGGGCTCAGCCTCCTGAGAAGTGGGCACTCCTGGAAGGGGCACTTGGCCCTGGCCATGGAAGACCCGGAAGGACGGCCAGTGCCTCCCCACACGCCCGGAGAAGAAACAGGTCATGGACGGGGCAGCGTCTGCCCAGGCCCCCCCTGCCCGAGGGCACAGAGGGGCTGTTCCAGGCGAGGACCCCCACCCTGGTCCCTGTCCCCCTCAGCCGGCGTCCCTGCAGCCCTCCATCTGCCACCCTTTGGGCTGGATCCTGTCCTGGGCCCGGAGAAGGCAGTTTCTGGAGGTGCATGCGAAGTGGGGCAGAGGCGTACCCCATTTTTCTTCCAGAACTGAACAACTCTGACCTCTGCACTGAGCTACACTCTCAGCCCTTGTGTGACTTTTCACTTTGAGGCGAGTTGCCCAGGCTGAGTTGCCCAGGCCGGACGTGGAAGGCCAGTCCTCCTGGCCCAGCCTCCCGGGGCGCGGGTCTGACGGACGGGCCAGCCCCTGACAGCCCTGCGTCCCAGGAGTGAACGTGAAGCGCAAGGCTGGGCTCGGGCCGTGAGGATGGGCGGCCTGAGGCCGCGCTGTGGAGCAGGTGCTGGCCAAGCCCCTGGGTGGCCCTGGCTTCCACCTCTCCCTGCATCACGTGTGCCCGGGCCCCAGGGAGCCCTGCGTCCTGGAGTGCCTGGTGAAGCCTCACTCTCACCCCGACAAGGGTCCCTTCCCCTCCAGCTGGCTGCCCCCGTGGTGGCATCATTAGCTTTCCCTGGCATCTACCACAGCGGGCCCAGTGCCATGCCCCTGCCCGCCTCTGCCTAGGGAGGCTGTGGCCCTTGTGGACTCAGAGTCTAGCCCCGCGCTGGGCGTGGTCATCGTGGCCACCACAGCCTGGCCCCACTGGGCCTCGGGAGGCGCTTCCCCCAGGGTCCAGCAGGGCCCGACTCCTGGAGCCGAGCCCCCTCTCCAGCCGCCGTTGCCTGTGCTCAGGGCTCCATGTTCCCACGTGGCCCCGCAGCCTGCGGGCAGGGAGCCTGGGGCCTCACGGCCTGAGCCACCGCCTGCCCTGGGTGTCACGCTCACCCGGGAGTTCTCTCTCGGTCAGCAGGCCCTTGCAGACACTGGCCACCCTCACAGCGGGCACACAGTGCTGCCAGCCCCGAGACTCATGACCGACCACAGCGCCTTGGAAGCGGCTCACCCACAGCGCCCGCACATGACTGATGCCTGAGCGGCCCAGAGGCGCAGCTCTGCTGGCCAGAGCCAGCACCGCGCAGGCTCTGAAGGGCTGCGGTCTCTTCTCCGCGGCCAAGCACAGGCCAGGCAGGTGCCAGGACACCTTCCCCACCTCACAGCCCATCCTTACGCGTGCTTTTGGCTTCTGCCGGCGGTGCCGGGCTGGCCACTGCCGTGAAGACAGCCCAGGAGCACACCTAGGACCATCTCCTGACCCAACAGGCCGGTCCTGCTCGGCACCGAGGGTTGTGCGTCTGTCTGTCTGGTGAGCGCTGAGGGAGGAGACGGGAGAGTGACTGCCATGCGCTGTGTCTGGCAGAGGCAGCCAAGGTGACCTTCACTGCACTTCTCACTGTGCTTCCCAGAGACCCCAAGACCCGACAGTCCCGCCTCCCGCTCTCTGTGCGGATGTGGCCCTGTCTGGGCGTTCCTCCTGCGTCACCTGGACTCCATCGGTGACGTGGGGTCACCCAGCCCTCACGGCCCCTCAGGGAACCACATTCCCGTGGCCAGGGACTGTGGGCAGCAGCCCCTTCTGGGGAGCAGTAGCACGGACCCCACGAGCCCTGGCAGCTGCTGGCTGACTCAGCTTCAGTCTTGGAGGTGGGCTCCCCTTCCCCACACTCTGCTCTTTCTTAACACATTTACTGAGCCCCAACCACAGACTAGACGAAGCAACACAGCTTTTGGTTCATTTATTTATCTGCGCTGCACGCATTTCCTGGCTGTCCTGTATACTTGGCCCCAGGGTACTCACAGTCAATACCCTATGTATTGGCAGAAGACAGTCATTAATAAGAGAGCCACAAGCACAAGCCAGGCCCAGTGGCAGGCCTGCGTCTAGGACCTGGGAGGCTGAGGCAAGGGGACTGTAAATTCCAGTCCAGCCTGGACAGATTTAGCGACTTGGAGAGATTCTGTCTCAAAAAACAGAATAGGGCTGGGGATGCAGTTCAGTGCAAAGGCACTGGGTTTGAGCCCTGGTACCTGGGCGCCCACAGAAAGAAAGAAAAGGAAGAAAAGGAAAGGCCCTGCCTGGGACGGAGCGCCGGGGCCAGCACGGCGCGGTACCTCCCAACAGCTCCCTGCGCGGCTGTCCTTCCCCTCCACAGGCGGGTCTCAGTCTGGGCGATGTGCCTGAATCACAGGGCTGCGTTCGGGTTAGAGCCAAGGTCTGGCTGCGCGGAACAGCCTGCGTCCTCGAGTTGCTGCTCAGGACATGTGGCGCTCAGACCTCAATGCTCCTTCCTCCCGCCCACTTTTCAATTTTGCAGGTACCAAGGGGGGTGGGTGGGGGCCGGCTGGAATCGCGGCCGAGGGGAAGGCTTCTGTCCTGGAACTGAAAAACCAGAGATACGCTTCCGGACGACAGGAAAAGAAAGAGAAGGAAAGGAAAGGGGAAAAGGGGGCGGTGGGGGGAATCGCACACGGGCCGGAAGTTTTGCGTCATCTCCCCGCGCCGGCCTGGCAGTCGGCGGTGAGGCCGCAGCGCACTGCCCTTTCCCAAGATGGCGTCGAAGATCGGGTCCAGGCGCTGGCTGCTGCAGCTGCTCATGCAGTTGGGCTCCGTGCTGCTCACGCGCTGCCCGTTCTGGGGCTGCTTCAGCCAGCTCATGCTGTACGCCGAGAGGGCCGAGGCGCGCCGGTGAGCACCGGCCGCCGGTCCGGAGCCCCGAGGCCGGGAGCGCGGTCCGCGGGGCTCGGTCCCCGGGTGTGGGCGCGGCGGGACCGGGGCGGCGCGCCCCTGGCCCTCCAGCCCCGGCTCAGGTGCGCTCTTGCCCGCAGGAAGCCCGATATCCCCGTGCCCTACCTGTACTTCGACATGGGCGCCGCCGTGCTGTGCGCCAGCTTCATGTCCTTCGGCGTCAAGCGGCGCTGGTTCGCGCTGGGCGCCGCGCTGCAGCTAGCGGTGAGCACCTACGCCGCCTACGTGGGTGGCCACGTCCACTACGGGGACTGGCTGAAGGTAAGCGGGTCGCCCAGCGGGCGGGCCCCAGCGCAAACGGGCAGCGCCAGGCTCCCCGCGTGCGCAGCCCGAAGCCCGAGGGTGGAGACCACCTCGGAGCGTGGCGGACGGAGCCCGAGCCTCCGAGGTCCCAGGACCGCTTCACCTGGGCAACCGCGGGCCTGGCCGGTGGGACCCAGCCGCCCAGGCTGCCGGGCCCAGGCTTGAGGGTGTGTGCGGCGAAGCCCGGACTCCCCCGCGCAGGCGCGGCGTCCCGAGGGGAGCCGGATGTATGGACGGCGACAGCACAGGGAGGCCAGAAGCTGTTCAGATGGAGCAGATTCTGGCGGGAAGGGCGCTGGGCTCAGCCTCCAGACTGCGCTGGGAAGCCAGCACTGCGAAGTGCCTGCGTTCTGCCCCTTACTTTCTGTAGGACCAAGGACAATTTTCCTAACCCCTTTGGGCCTGTTTCCACTTCTGTAAAAAGAATTAATGTGTCTCTGCTTACCTTTCCTCCATACTTGGAAATGGTAAGAAGGTTCATGACATGGGAGGGAGACAGGACCCAGGAGAAATGGGCCCGAGGCTCCTGACAGGGGCCCCTCGTCCTGACCCTAGGTCCGCATGTACTCGCGCACAGTGGCCATCATCGGTGGCTTCCTGGTGCTGGCCAGCGGTGCAGGGGAGCTGTACCGCCGGAAACCCCGCAGCCGCTCTCTGCAGTCCACTGGCCAGGTCTTCCTGGGGATCTACCTCATCTGTGTGGTAGGTTGGGGTTCTGCTGGCTGGAGGTGCCTGGTGGGCGGTGAACTGGGGCCCTGGAGCCAGCAGAATACAGGCAGGTGGGCAGCACAAGGCCTTGCACCTTTACAGGGGCCTGACTCCCAAGGGCTGGCCTGGGCCTCGGGGGCCCTCTAGGCACCTGGAAGAGTTCCTTCTTGCCACCAGGTAGCGAAGTAGTTTCAGTCCTGCAGCCCAGGAGGACAGCAGGGTGGGCTGGTTCTCTTGTGAGGTCCAGGCTCCTGGGCTGGGAGAGGGGACAGAGAGAGCTGTGCGGGGGACAGACCCCAGCTAACTGCTACCTGGAGCCGCTGGGTCTGCCTGACCTGAGAGGCAGTAGGATGAGGATGAGCAGCCCTCGGGCCCTTGGCCTCAGCTCTGCTCCCAGGCACTGGGAGGACTCCATGCTCAGTGGGCCATGAGACAGACTTCCTTCTTTGAGAAGCCCCGTGGAGAGGAGGCGAGGTAGACAGCCTCACCTCCCTGGCCCTACTGTGAGGGGGCCCAGCTTTCAGGGAGCCCGTTCTGAGGAGGCTGTGGAATTGAATCTCAGGATGGTGTGTCCCCAGGCGTACTCTCTGCAGCACAGCAAGGAGGACCGGCTGGCCTATCTGAACCATCTTCCTGGAGGCGAGCTCACGGTCCAGCTGTTCTTCCTGCTGTATGGAGTCCTGGCCCTGGCCTTCCTGTCCGGCTACTATGTGGCCCTGGCTTCCCAGATCCTGGCGGTGCTGCTTCCCCCAGTCATGCTGCTCATCGATGGCAATGTTGCCTATTGGCACCACACACGGCGGGTGGAATTCTGGAACCAGATGAAGCTCCTTGGCGAGAATGTGGGCATCTTCGGGGCTGCCATCATCCTGGCCACTGATGGCTGAGTCTTGCAGTGCGGGGCATCCTGCCTTCTGCCTCGCTGGTCCAGCTGCTGTTGATTATGCTTCTTTGTCCCTTTGGTCCTGTGTATTTTTTCATTTTGATTTTTTGTTTGTTCTTTTCATAGTTACAAGGCAGGTCTTGGCCTCAAGTTCATGGATTGACCCATGTGGGGTGGGAGCCCTGACACCGAGGCCTCCAGGGTGGGGAGAGTCACCAAGGAGGGACAGGGCAGCAGGGCTGGGGTGCAGGTCCTGACATGAGGGCAGGGGAAAGGAGACAGATCCAGCCTATTTCCATCTACAGCAGACCCCAAAGCTTCGTGTATTTGGAAGGTGATGGATCCAACTTGCTGTTAGAGATGGGGTCTGGTAGGAAGGGGTGGGTGTTTGGCCTGGAAGATGAACTCACTTAAGTTACGGGTATCTGGTATTTTTGTCCTAGCGACAAGGAAAGTAAGACAGGTTTTGGTACCAGGAGTGGGGTCCTGGGTGCAGCGCTGCCTGACCAAATGGTTCACAAGCCTGCAGAACTGGTGTGCTGGGAGAGTGTGGTTTGGAGAAGCGGCTGGGATGGAGAGGTGTTCTGGTTCGGTTTGCCAGCTGGAGGAGCCGCCCTGGAATGCCGTAAACTGGAGTTTGCTGGAAGGTTCTGGTTGGAACTCAGAAGATCACAATGCTAGCCATGCACGGAGGAGCACACTTGTGATCTCAGCACTTGGGAGGCTGAGGCAGGAGGATGGCTGCTTGTTCAAGATGCCACTCTGAACTACACTGTGAGCCACTGTCTCAAAACAAATAAAACAAAACAAGAACTTTATTAGTATGTTGATAAAAATGAGATCATGAAGACCAAACTCAATTAGGTCCTAATCACTTAGGAACAGGGACTCCACTGGCAGTTGGATTCCAGGTGGCCATGTTTATTGCTCTGGCAGAAAGCTTGTGTAGGTTGCTCCTTCCTGAGACTGCAGAAGACTTAAGGATGGGAGAGGAAATCTCAAAGCAACTCAGCATTCCAGTGGCATCGGGTACTCTTTGCATCTTTTAGCTAGCTATGTGCTAAGAATCAAGAGCAAATGGCACAGCTGTGTGATTTTAAAATTTCTGATTTTCACCAGAAAAGCACTTCCTGGAAAGTTGGAGGAGAGAAGAGGCTGGATGCTGAAAAGATAAGCATTAAAAAGAAGCCAAGTACTTTGGATCACGACAGTGGGAAGAATGTTTTGAGAGCATGTCAGAAATCAGCAAGACCTCCTTCGAGGCTCAGGGACGCGAGGTGGACAGACTCAGAACACTGCTCCACGAGAGCTGGGGGTGTAGCTCAGTGGCACCGCGCCTGCCTGTCAGGCGCCAGGTCCTGAGTTCAAGCTATGATACCGCAGAAAGAAAAGAAAGAAAACTGCTCTCCAGCACCATGCTGGAGAAGGGAATTGGTTCCCAGGGTTTCAGCTCATAATGCTCAGGCATTCAGAGGCCTCTGCAGCTGCTATCCGTGGAGGCCTGGCTCCGGCTCAAGCAGGGAGCAGCCTTGGCATCATCCATGTTTGGCGGTTTGCAGAATGCAGAAGGTGTAGGTCAGGAAGCCGCCTACCCAGGATTCCAGAGGCCGGGCCATGTGTTCCTGAGAGACACACGTAGTGAGACTGTGAAGGCAGAAGTGCAGTGGAGACCCCAGGATATTGGAACAAGCCAGGAACGTGGATGATCCGAGGAAAGCTGCAAAGAGTGAGCACAGCTGGCCCAAGAGAGGGTCACAGCCATCACCGGCTGTGCCCTATGGGTGGGGCTGCCCACACCCTTTGGCGTTCACCTCTGGCCCCAGTGTGCCCCTGGTGCCGGACGCTGAGCGATGGCACTTGTGCTCTGCTGGACCTGAGCCTGCTCCAGGCCTTTTAGTTTCTGTCTCTTTTAGAGTGGAAATGCTCGTCTGTCCATCTGTGGGCAGTGTGAACTCACTTCGATTTTTCCAGGGGTTCACAACTAAGCGTTTGCCTGAGGCCTCATAGGAGACTCTGAACGTGGACCTTGCAGCAGCGGTGGAGCTGCTGGGCTTCGGTAACTCTCAGAGGTGGACTGAACACATGGCACATGAGATGCCCACGCGTCCTTTGGGAGGCAGGGCAGGGTGTGCGCGGCTTCTAGCTGGATGTCTGTCCGTCACACGGATGTAGAGGGCAGTCAGATCACAGGGGCTGCAGCTGACATGCTGCTGGGAGGTGGGGTCCGGCCAGAAGAGGTGGGTCTCTGGGATGTGACCCAGGAGCTCCTCTCCTGCCTCCTCCGTTCTCTCCACTTCCTGTCCAGTATGTGTGAGCGGTGCTCTGCCAGGCCTCTGTGCCATGGTCTTGCCTTGGAGCTGGCTACCATGCCCTGAAGTGTGACCGAGACGAACTCCTTAAAGTTGCAGCTATGGGTATTTTGTCCCAGCAAGGAGATAGGTCCAGGTCCCAAAGTAAGTAAATGTGTAAAATTTCCATTTGTACTAGTTTTTTTGTTTGTTTTAACGTGATACTAGTGATCGAATACGAGTGCTCTGGCACTGAGCCACCTTTCCGGCCCTTTCGCCTCCTGCTGAGTTGCCAAGCTGTGCTTGGACTTGCGATGTTCCTGCCTCGGCCACCTGAGCGGCTGGGCTTCCCAGTGTGTGGCGCCACACCTGGCTGCACGTCACTCTGGCCCATCCTGGACGCTGAGGGCAAGCACCATGGAAGCCATGTGCCAGGCCGTGGGAGCCCACACAGCACTGCGGAAGCAGCCTTAGTCTTGAGTGCCTGGTGTCTCCGCTGCCTCCTGAACAGACCACATCCCTCTAGAAACAAACACTTCAGAGATGTTTGGCCTAGCGTATCTTCCCCACAGGCACCACCCCATTTATTTTTTAAAATTTGTTTTAGTTTTGAGACTGGGTCTCACCCTGTATTTGATGTACTCTTCTGCCGCACCCCCCGGTTGCTGCGCCATCACACCCTGCTGGATGTTGGGTTTCTCGTGAGCCCAAGTCTGGCCAGCCCCCACCCAGGCTGCTGTGACTCTATCCCTGAGAGCCCCTCAGGCCTGGGCTCCTTCAAGCGCTCCAAACCCGGGCTGGGTCGCTGCTCTTTCCAGCCTTTCTCCAGGACTACAGAGGCTCTGGGTTCGATCCCCAGCCCCGCAAAGCCTGGCCTGGACCTGAGTCCCCAGAGTGGTGGGTGCTCGGTCTCCCCCTCGGCCCTCGCTCGCCCAGTGCAGCGCTTGAAAACGGTCCACTGAGACGGGCCGGAGGGAGGCAGCGTCATGTCCGGACCTGGGGCTCTCCCGCTCAGGAAGCGAAGCTGCGCAGGGCAGTGCTGCGCCCCGAGCAGAGCCCAGCTGTGCCGCAGCGTCCCCGGGCCCAGGGCGGTGTGCACTGCTCGCAGCCTCAGCCCCATTTTTGTCTGCCGTGCCACAGTGGCTCCTTCGCTGCCCGCAGCCTTGTATGTCCCGAGATTCAGCCGGCCACCTGGCCCCGCGAGGGGCTCGGAAACAGAAGGAGCCAGGTGTGGCAGCGCACTCCTATGACGCTGCGTGGGAGGCTGAGGCAGGAGGATGGCAAATTTGAGAGCAGGCACAGCAGCTGAACGAGACCCTCCAGCTGGCCCGGGGACAGCGTCCATGGGGGTTTGAAGGCAAATCAGCCATCCACGGCCTGGCTGGGCTCTTGCAGGTAAAAACGGAGCCCGTGGCCTCCAAGCTTGGCTCGGAGCCCACCTGGAAGGGAGAGGCTGGGCTGTGACAGGCAAGAGGACACTTGGGGAGGACGTGGCCCTGTCCCTGGGCCTCATGCATCCCCTGGCCCTCCACACCCCCCAGGCCCCAGACGCTGCTGGGAGCTCCCTTCACAGGGCGCTGGTCAGACAGATCGTGCTTTAATGGAAGTGTCCTGTGAAACCGCAGACTCCAGGCGTTAGAAAGCAGGCAGCGGGCTGCAGGGAGGACTTGGGCCGGGCACAGTGACACGCCCCGCAGAAGGCCCCGGGCGCTGGCCAGGTGAGGGCAGAGGCCGGCTTTGGTCTTGGTCTTGCCCCGCTCTGCCCTCTGTGTGGTGTCCTTTACGGGGCCCAGCCAGGGAGCCCCTCAGGGCCCCTGCAGTCCCTGGTTCATTGTGGCCTCTGTTGGGGGCTGGCGAGTCAGCTGCCCGGGTCCGAGGCTGGCTTGCAGAAGGAGTCTGGCAGCCCCTTGGCGTGGTTCACCAGCTCGTACGAGTCCCTGATGTCGGCCAAGCCGAACCAGAAGAAGATCCACTGCTTGTTGGAGAAGCTGCCGTCGCTGTGCTTAAAGTACCTGGGGGAGGGCAGTTTAGAGCAAGGCCAGGCCTGGGCGCCAGATCCCAGAGGCCCTGCCGCCCAGCTCCCATGCCTCTTACCCCAGGCGGCACACAGGGAAGGGGCCCTTCTGCTGGTCGCTTTGTTTGTTTAACCCTGGGCCTTTACAGTGTCCCTTTTAGTTGTTTTTTGTTTTGTGTTTGATACAGGACATCATTATGCAGTGCAGGCTGGCCTCAAACTCAGCCTCCCGAGCTCTGAGATCACAGGTGTGTATCACTGTGCCTGGGTCAAGCCCTTTTACTTTTTCTTGTTTGTTTGTTTGTTTTGAGACAGGGTCTCCCTTTGTAGTTCAGGCTGGCCCTGAGCTCACTATGGTGCCCAGGCAAGCCGCCGCGAACTCAGCAATCCTCCTGCCTCTGCCTCCCGAGCGCTGGGATGACAGGCGTGAGCCACCACGCCCGGTTCTTTTACTTTTTATTTTGAAAAAGGGTCTCCCTAAGTTAGTTTCTCAGTCTAGGCTTGAACTTGCAAGCTTCCTGCCTCAACCTCCCAGAGCCATTGGGGTAACAGATGCGGGCCCCGCGCCCAGCTTCCCGGCCACCTGCTACAGTCTCCAGGGCAGCGGCTCTGAGTGTTTAGGCGCTAAAAGAAGGGGAAGGGTGGGTGTCCAAAGGGAAGTGCAGCGGGCCCGGGCACAGGAGCCTGGCAACTGTCCTGCCCAGGGAGACAGCACAGTGGTGCATGCCCGTCACCCCAGCCCTTGGGGAGGCTGAGGAGGAGGATGGCCGTCAGTTGAGACCAGCCGAGGCTATGTGGGAAGACCTCATCTTAAAAAGCAGGCTGGGGATGGTGGCACACACCTGTAATCCCAGCACTCGGGAGGCAGAGGAGGCAGAGGCAGGAGGATTCCCACGAGTTTGAGCTGACCCTGGGGTACGTAGTGTGTTCATGGCCAGCCTGAACTACAAAGCGAGGTCCTGAACCAAAAGAACCATTTAAAAAACCATGAAGGAGCCAGAAGGTCAGTTTCCCGGGATCTCGGGATCCCGGGACAGGGTGGGAGGTGGCGGCGCGGCTGTCAGCAGGAGGCGCGCCCGAGCCCAGCCTACCAGGGGTTGACGGGGTTGGTGACCCGCGAGCGCCAGAAGAGCGTGTGCAGGTCCCGCCGCAGGCGCTCCCACAGCATCTCGCCGGAGCCCTGGCCCTGGCGGCTGGCGCTCACCACGAACTTGTCCAGGTAGGGCGTGCCGCCCAGCACGGGCTCCACGGTCAGGATGGCGGCCGCGTGGTACCTGGCGCGGGGTGGGCTCGTCAGGCCGCCGCCCCCGCCCGCCCGAGGGCCCGCCGGAAACCGCGCCCCTCACCCCTCCGAGACGTAGACCGAGTGCAGCCGCGGACGCAGCGACGCCAGGTAGTCGTCGCGAAGCCTCCTGCCGAAGCTGGCGTTGACCAGGGTCACCAGGCGGGCCCGGTCCAGGCTGTCCAGGCTGCGCACGCGCAGCACCCGCTCGGCGTTCTGGAACAGGGTCCCGGAGCCTGCGAGTCGAGGGGGCGAGGGTAGCGGGAGGGCCTGCGGGGCTCGGGCACCTCGGGGACCCTGCGGCCTGACGGCGCGGCGGCCGCCCCGTCCGCCCGGGCCTGCCCTCCATCTCCGCGGGAGGTGACTTCGGCGCTGCCGCCGTGCCCCGCCCGCGGCCTGCGGGCCACTTAGCGCCCAGCCCCGCCCCAAGGGGTGTCAGCCCCACCGCGCTCGCCCCGCCCCTCAGGGCCCCGCCCAACACGCGCGTAGCCTCGCTTAGCCCCGCCCCGAGGCCGCCTCCACGGGGGTCCTCCCACCCCTTTGACCTGCCCTCCGGCGGTCGACGGCTTCGCCCACCTTCCACGCTCCGCCCACGGCGGCTCCGCCCACGGCGGCTCCGCCACAGCAGCCCCGCCCACCGAGGCTCCGCCCACCGAGGCTCCGCCCGCGGGCGCCACGCCCACCGGCAGCCCCGGCGGCTTCGTGCCCCGCCCGCTTCCCCGCCCCTCACCCTTGTTGCTGAAGAGCTCGGTGAGCAGCGTGCTCGGGCTGGTGACCACGGCCGAGCAGTGGTGCGGCAGGCGGCTGAGCACGTCCACGATGAGCCGCACCTGGCGCCGCTCGCGGGGACTGGCCCACTCGGCGCTGCTCACCAAGTCCAGGTCGGCTGGCAGGTTCACGTTGCTCAGCACCTGCGGGGGCGCGGCGGTGAGCCGGGCACGCGTCGGTGGGCGGCCTTGCCGAGGACCCGGGGCGGGGGCGGCACCTGCTGCTGCGCGTCGCGCAGGCCGCCCTGCGCGTTCAGGAAGATGGTCTTCGTGGGCTGCAGAGCTTTGGCCAGCGCGGCCGCCACCTCCAGCGAGTCGAGCAGCACGGCGCGGCGCGCGGCCGTCTCGCCCACGGGGCACAGGATCGGAATGCTGCCCGCCTCCAGGCACCAGCGCAGCAGGTCGGTCTCCACGGCCACGATGCCGCCGTAGCTGCGGGGGGGCGGAGTGAGGCCCAGGGCTGGGGCGGGAGGCGGACGGGGCCCAGGCCACGGGACACTCACCTGGCGTGCGGGGCGGGCTCGGCCGCGCTGAGCACCGAGCCCCCGCCGAAGAAGGGCACGGCGGCCGCGGCGTTGTCGCGCAGCGCGTCCACCAGCGCCTTGCAGCTGCGCGCCAGCTGCGCCTTGGCGTCCCAGAAGGACAGGCAGCCCGAGGGCGCCGTGGGCGCCGGCAGCCCCAGCACCACGAGCGGCCGCATGTCCATGCGCTGCAGGAAGGCCAGCGCGAAGGCCAGGCTGGACACGGCGAGCGGGCAGCCGAGCACGGCGCCGTCCACCTGCGCGGGGCGGAGAGCGCGCTCAGGGCCTCCTCGGGCCCCGAGAGCCCTTCGCCCGCTCGGCGCCGCCCCGCCCCGCGCGCGGCCTTGGACCCGGCGCCCGGGAGCGGCAGGGGGGCGCGGCGGGGCCTCCTCCCGTCGCCCCTTCCGGGCCCGCCGGCCGCGCACCTCGATGACGGCGAAGGGCCGGTCTCCCGCGGTGCGGCCCGTCTGGAAGCGCGCGAGCCACTGGCGCGCCTCGCCGGGGCTGGCGCCGCACTGGCTCAGGAAGGCCTGGATGTCGCGCTGCACCAGCGAGCGGCCGGCCGGGGCCGTCGCGGGGGCCTCGGGCTGTGGCGGCTGCGGGTGAGCCGGGCGCGGCGGGGCGCGCTCCGCCGGAGCCTCGGCCTCTTCCCGCGGGGTCCTCGCGCACGCCCGCGCCGTGCTCAGCCTGCGCCCGGGACTGGCGCCCCCACCTGCGCCCCGCCGCGCGCTGCCGCTCAGCCTGCGGGCGTCTCGGGGCCCCCGCAGCCTCGGGCCCACCGCGCCCCGCAGGGCCACGGCTGCCAGCGTCGTTGCCATAGCAGTCGACTGACCGCTGCCCCACGCGTGCTCGTGAGTCCGTGTCTCGGCCCGAAGGTCTTAACTGACCGCGGGGCGGGGCTGGGGCGGGGCCCGCGCGCATTGGAGGAGCCGGGCCACGGGCGGGACGGGTCCTTGGGACTGGCATGACCCATGGCCCGGGGTCAAGAGGTCTAGATGGGGGTGGCACAACCCTTTCCCATGCCGACCGGAAGGTGGCAGGAAGGGCCTGGAGCATGAAGCGAGCCATGGGGTCAGCTGGCTGTGGGGTGTGGACAGGACTGCCTGGTCCTGAGTTCAGGGCGAGGTGACCTCTGGAGTCACGTCCGTGGGACTGTCCAAACTCACTATCGAGCTTTCGTTCAACAGCCCCCGCCCGGGCACTGAACGCAGGGCCTCCGCACTGGGCTACATTCCCAGCCCCTCCCCCCATTTTAATTTTATTTGGAGGCAGGGTTTTGGTAAATTTCTGATTTCCCCAGACTGGACTGGAACTTCTGATCCTCCTGCCTCAACCTCCCACAATGCTGGCACGACGTGTGTGCCCCCATGACTGGCTGCGCCAATGCATTACACGGCTTCATCTTGCCCTGGAGTCATTTTAGGACCAACTAAAAGGTTGCTGTCACAGGCCAGAGCGGAGAAGACGCCCTCGGTCCCCGGGGGCCGCACCCAGGAGGCAAGGAGGGGTCGGCCCAAGACCTGCACCTCTCTGCAGTGACCCCTGGTCGGGGGCTTTGTCTTTTCCAGATGCAGAAGCCAAGGCACAGACCAGCTCTGCCATGTCTGGCTGTGAATCAGGGTTAAGAACAGACGTGGAAGGCTCGAGTGGGAGCCCAGTGCCCCTGAGAGCGACCGGTGTCCTCACCATCCACAGTCCACGCCCGGTGGCTGCGTGATGGGGACCCTGTCTCCAAGAGAGGTGACCTGCGGCTCGCCATGCCTGGGCCACACCTGCTCTCAGGGTACTCGCTGCGCTTCCTCCCCAGCCTGAGACTGGGGCTCACCTGGCGGGAGCAGGGTTTTCTGGAGCTGCTTGGCAGCCGGGCCACCTCTGTTGCTGACAGCGTGTGTTGGAGACGCCAGGCCTGGGCGCCACCCCCAGCACCACAGTGAGGTTTAGTCAGGAAGTAATGAGTCAGTTAAGGGGCCCAGAGGATGCCGGGTGGGTGCTCCCTGGTGGCCCCTGGCCTGGCCCATGACCTGACTGAGCCCCTCAGCTCCTCCTTAGGAATCTCGGTGCCCGTGGGCCCCTGCCCCCTGCAGGAGCCAGGGCTCCTGCTCTGGGCTCTGGCAGCTGCCACCCTGGCCTGTCCGGCTCCCTGCAGCCTGTCCTCCTCCACAGCGCCTCTGCCTCTGCGGCGCAGGGAGCCCCGAGCTCACACTGCTCCCCGGTTGGCTGTCGCAGCGGGGACCCTGCTCCCTGCCTCGCTGGGCCTCGTCCAGAGGGCTGTGTCCCTGGGAGCCAATGGGCCCCTGGGGTCCCCTGTGAATGATTAACCACAGGCCGCGACGGCCGGCCCCTTGGCTGTCACAGGAAGGGCCGGCCGCGGCTGGGGCCGCCCGCTGTCCGCAGAGGTGGCTGTGGCTCTGGGGGTGCTGCTCCCGCCCGTCTGCCCCCACGGACACGGCGGCTGCTGTGCCGTCCGCACGGCCTGTTGCCGTGTGTCTGGGTCGGGGTTGGAGCAGAGACCCGCCCTGCCTGGCTGAGCACTGCGCCACCCGCACCAGGCCGGAGCGCAGGTCCTGCCCATGACCCTTAACAGGACCTGGCTGGCAGGGTGGCACCCAGACCTGGGGACTGTAGCGTCCAGAAGCAGCCAGCGGCTGTCACACACAGGGACGCGGGCGAGGAGGGCACGGAGAGCATGCCTGAGGTGCCCTGCGGCTCCGGACGCTGGCTGTGAGCCTCTGTGTTCCCAGAGGCCGTGCCACGGTGCCACACTGGTGCACAGGGCACCGCCCTCTTCTGAGCTTACACCGGGCGAGCCTTTGCTCACAGACATTGGCTCCCCTGCCCCCCGCACCACCTCAGAAATGACTTCTGCAGCCCCCACATCTGCGCCAAGTCCGTGCCCCACCTGCAGTGCAGACAAGCAGCCCACGTGCCCACAAGCTGGTCCCTGCCCTACCTCAGGCCTGTCATCCCAGGGCTTAGGAGGCCGAGGCAGGAGGATCACAAGTTGCAGGCCAACCTGGGACAAAACCGGAGAGAAATAAGTAGAAGAGCTAAGGATGTAGCTGAGGGATAGAGCACCCCAGTCCCAGCGCCCCAAAGCACAGCACAGAACCCCCCAGCGCGCTCCCCTCAGCACTGAAACGCGGGCTTCTCCACAGGAACAAAACTTGTCCGGCCTGCACGGAACTCCATGCGGGCCCGCGGGCCGCCCGGCTCCTCCCTCATCAGCTTCCAGACGGCGGAACGGCAAGGCCCGCGGGCCCCTCCCGCTGCGGATCCTGGGGCGGGGCCGGTGCGCACACAGCTGTGGCCTCCCCCGGGGTCTCCCTGCCCGCCCCTGCCTCGCTGCGGTGCCGTGTGTGTGTGTGTGTGTGTGTGTGGGGGGGGTACTGGGGACTGAACCAGGGCTTTGTACGGAGCCGCGGCCCCAGCTCTTTTCTTACATTCTTAAATTTTGACCCAGGGTCTTGAGAAGTCGCTAAGTTCCCTCAAGGCGGGCCTTGAGGAGTGTGCGGTCCTCCTGCTTCAGCCTCCCCGGTGCTGGGGCGAGCGGCGTGTCTTGCCTGGCACCTCCCGCGCGTGCCTGGTCTCCCTGTGCGGCGCCTGGCATCCAGCCCCGTCAGCCACAGCCCGCACGACCTGTGCCTCCCCGGGCTGCCCTGTCTTCCCGCAGCCCGGCACACGTGCACACACACGCAGAGCACACACAGTACACGTGTGTGTGCGCACACGCACCTCGGTCCCGGCTGGGGCCCTTGCTTCACTGTGCTGCAAACGGCCGTGCCGGGGCTCGGGGCCGCCAGGACGTGCAGCCCCGGGATGGCGGTGGCGGCTGGGCTGCTGCGTCCGGGACAGGGAGGGCCGT
>PVIC010031783.1:0-21098 GCA_004025085.1 Thryonomys swinderianus | reverse complement strand
TTTTTTTTTTTTTGCATAAACCCTTATTGGATTCCACTGAACACTGTTTTTTATGAATCTGGCTAGGATGTGTAACATATTTATTTGCTTTTGCAAAAAATAATACACAAAGCTGACCAGAAATGAAAATCAGATGCTACTATGTTATTAGTAGCTATTATCAATTACTTTACCCATCATTAACTCCAAATACTAACTCTGCATGAATTTATGGTAAAAGAACAAACATTATCTTATATATCAGGAATAACACTAAAAGTAATGCCAAAAGAAACAAGAGCTATTAGTTACTTTTCATTGCATACAATGTACGAGGGACAATTATGAGTAGATTCTGTACCTCAGTCCATTTAAAGGACTTTACCAACATTTTGTGCCATAGGAACTACTTTAATCCAATTTATGAATAAAGAGAAGGAAGTATACAAAGTAGACCTTTCATGATAACATATCTAAATAAAGTAGGAAACAAGGTGCAGATTATTACATTTTAAAAACGTAATTTGTGCTTTCTCTTAATCCTTCAAGGATTCTAATCTCACTCAGAACTATGGAAAGAACCAAAATCCGATAGCATGTCAATGAAGCGATTTTTAAGACCAACTTGTCCACTTTGGCTGTTGAGTAACTTATTCAACACTATCAAATGTCTATACTGGCATCAAATGTATTTTCATAAGAACTCCAATATTTATTCTCAAATCCCTGAACATCCTGGATTTATAATTTCTTTGTTTAATGGTATTTTATAATAAAAGTATATTTATTATAAGGGGTGATTAAACATGGGATGAGGCAATACAAGAACCAGCTTCAGAATATCCATATCCTGTGCTACTTTTTTCCATTTTTATTCTTTCTTCACTTCCTTGTTGCCTTATTGGTTGAGAGATAAAGGTTTCCATTCAATCTCTTGCATTTGGATAGTCAATTTTTGCAGCACCATTTGTTAAAGAGAAAATCTGTTCTCCAGCTTCTATTTTTGGCTTGTTTGTCAAGGAACAGAGAGGGGAGTGTTTCCGGAGTCGTTTCTGAATCTTCTCTTCTATCCCATTGCTGCACATTGCTCTCTTTGTGACTTTCCTTTTAATCATTTTAGCTTCTAATATGTGCTGGAATTTATGATCATTATACCGTATGTTTTGCTTTTGCAGCACAAGATATTTTTCCTATTCTGGGTCTCTTTGGGTTTTTCTATAAATATTAGAATAGATTTTCCCTTGTTCTGTGAGGGGTGCTGTTCATATTTTTATTGAGACTACATTAAATCTGAATATTATGTTTGGAAATATGCCTTTTTGACAATACTGATTATGCTTATCCAGGGACAATACCTTTTCTTTTTCTAATGTCTTCTTTGAGCTTTGTTTTTAGAGTATTGTAGTTTTTCATAAAGACCTTTACTTCCTTAACTACATTATATCTTTGTGTTTGATTTTTCTTGATATTATTATAATTAGAATTATTTTCCCAATTTTTCACTGAGTTTATTATTGCTATAACAGGAATGCCATTGATTCTTTTATACATTGATTTTATATCTCACTATGTTACTAGGGTTGAGGGAATTCTAATATCTTCTGGCGGAATTTTTCAGTTCTTTTATGTAGGGGATTATGTCACCTGCAAATGACACTTTGACTTCTTTCATCTCTATATCTATATCTGTGTCTGTATCTGTATCTATCTTTTTTCTATCTATGTTTCTCTCTTCTTTTGATTAAACAGACTGGTTAATATTTCCAGTACTACTGAACAGGAGTAGGGATAATGGTCATCCTTGTCTTGTTCCTGGTTTTATAGGGAAAGTTTTACTTTTTCCAATGCAATATGTTGTTGGCAGAAGATCTGTGATGAACAGCTTCTGACAGATTGTAATAAGGTCCTTCTATACTTTTTTTTTTCATGAATGGATGTTGGATTTTGTCAAAGTCTTTTCCACATGTCTATTGAGTCAATCATGATTTTTATTTGTTCTGTTCATGTGAAGTATAACATTTTGATTTGCATATGTTAAGCCACCCTTACTTTGTTAAGATGAGGCTACTTGGACATGATATGTGATCTTTTTGATGACTTGTTGTTTTCCATATGCCTGTATCATCCTAAGCAATTTTTACCTATGTTCTTTTTGTTTGTTTGTTTTTTTGAGACAGGGTTTTCGCTTTGTAGTTCAGGCTGGCCCTGAGCTCACTATGTAGCCCAGGAAAGCCTCAAACTCAGCAGTTCTCCTGTCTCTGCCTCCCGAGTCCTGGGATTACAGGCATGAGCCACCACACCCAGCTTACCTATGTTCTTTAAAGCAACTGAGTCATAATTCTCTTGTTAGGAACAATCCATATCTAAAGCTGGTACAAAGGAAGAAATTATAAAGAACAAAGAAAGTAATAAAACTGAGACTAAAAAGCATTATAAAAATTCGATGAATGAAACAGTTGACTCTTTAAACAAATAAACAATGTTGACAAATGCTTAACCAATTTTACTAGAAAAAGGAAAGAGAAAATCTTAATCAGCACAAATATAAATGACAAAAGTGGAATCACAGTGGACACCATTCAAATTTAAACTATTAATAACTTTTGAGGTCCTATACTCATTCCAATAAATTACGAAGTTCAGAAAACAAAAGATAGCTTTCTCAGTACATACAAACTACCAAAACTGAATCAAGAAGTTATAAAAATCTCAACAAATCTAATGACAGGCTATGAAATTAAATCAGTAATAAAATAAAAAGAGAAAAATTTACCAACTATGAAAAGCCCAGTGCCCCGTGGATTCACCCCTGAATTTGGTATGAATTCCTGGAAGGATCTGACACCAATACTACTCAAACTGTTTAATGATTTTGCAAGAGCAGAAGTAACCCCAAAGTCACACCTGGAAGCTAGTATTACCTTGATTTCACACCACAAAATCTATGTGTCTCTATAAAACAGTGATATCCTTTAGAGCTAAATTTTCCACAATTTTCTCATTGCTCAAAATGTCATATTCTTCAGCTGTGTATCTTCATGGAAATATTAGAATTTGTTGTCAACTTACCTAGGGTAATTATTTAGATTTCCATTAATGTTACCAGTAATCTATTCTGGGATGTCAATCATTGCCTTTAAATCTCACTTATTTATTTGGTATTTACATGGAAATATGCGTAGCTTCATACAATTATAAGCTTGGCAATGTTCCTTTTTAGTAATGAGAAGATTTTTATAAGTTTTGAATTACTTGATATTTAATGTTTTGGACACTATGCTGAAATGTCATTTTTGTTATTTCTTCACTGGAGTTTATTGACTTTACAGTTTAAATTTCACAGTTAGTTTGAAATCTTTCAGATTTTATATTTTTTAAGCTTCAATGTTACATTTTTCTATTTGCACCATTCATCTAAATTTAATATAATTGACATCAATAAAAATATCTTCATATATTATTTTTGTCTAGTCTGACTTTATATTTTCAGTGAATTTTTAAAAAGAACACATCAGTCTTGCAACAGTGTTCTCATTTTAAATATTGTTTTTGTTATTTAAAGTCCCTTGAAAGTACTTATGAATATTAAGACCATCCTATCACTTTGTATGAAAACGAAACCTGGGATTTTGATAAGAATTTACCTGAATCCATAGATCAATTTGGAGAATATTTTCATGGGAAGAGTATGAAAATTATAACTAATGAGTAAAAACACATTGCAGTCATCTAGGTCTTTACTTTTTTATATAAAGCAATAAAGCTTTCAATGTACAAATCAATTGTTAAATGTACTGGTAAATATTTTATTTTTATACTATTGTAAATGGAGTTGCTTCCCTAACTTCAGTTTTAGATTGATTTCAAGTGCATGGAAACTCTACTCTTACATTTTTTTCATCCTTACTGAGTATAGCCTTTCATTTTTTAGATATTTTGTCTATTCATTGTAATATTTTATGTTCGATCACGTCCTCTACAAATGAAGATACATTTTTCCCTTGTAGTCTGGATGCTTGCCTTTCACTTCACTGATAACTGTATTTGCTAGAAATCAAGCACAATTTAAAGTGAGGACACCCTTGTGCTATTAAAGACAAGGACATCCTTGTCTTATTTATCTCAAAGAAGAAGGTTTTGGTCTTTTCCATTAAAATGATACTAGATGTGTGAAACAAAGTCTCCTTCTCTTCTTTTTTTTTTTTTGGGACAGGGTCTCACTTTGTAGTTCAGGCTGGCTCTGAGCTCACTATGTAGCCCAGGCAAGCCTCCAACTCAGCAATCCACCTGTCTCTGCCTCCCAGGTGAAAGTCTCCTTCTCTTCTGACCTGTTGAGTATTTTCATCACGAATGGGTATATTTAATTGTAACAAAGGATTTTTCATGTCATCTGAGATGGTCATGTCAATTACTTGTCTATTGATATGATACATTAATGATTTTCTAATGTGAAACCAACATTCCATTCCTAGGAAGACTTCATTTCGTCATGGTTTATAGTCCTTTAAATGCTGTATATTTCTGGTTCTATTTGTTTGTGTTTTGTTGTGATTATTTTTGTGTATTTTGAGAAGATCCTTCTTCCTCTCCTTTTTCCTGTGTTACACAAGCTATGTATTATTACATTCTGTATTCATTAATAATGTTTTATGCTTCTTAGATTTCCCAGCCATGTTAAATCAAGCAAAAGAACAGTTTTTATTAACAAACGTTTTTTATATTTATTCTGCGTTTACCTTTATCACTGTTCTTTATTTCTCCTTGTATATTTGAGTTACTCTCTAGGGTCCTCTTATATCTAACTGATGGATCATCTTCTCTTTTTTGCTATTTTCTACAATTTTAGATCTTCTAGAATTCTTAATTTACTTTAATAATTGTTGGAAGTAGTCTCTGTTTTTATGCAACAGTCTCTCGTTTTTTGGAAGCTTTAGACCAAAATCTATATGTTTAAATCAGTGTATAGTTGTTTGTTTGAATATTGTAACTCCATTTTAATTTTAAAATTTTCAAATCTCCACTGAGTTTCTCAGTTTTACCTTTTATCTCACTTAACATGTAGAAAAAGTCAAAGAAAATATTTTACGGTATATAGTAAGAAGTTTAAATCTAAAGAACAAAGTTGCTCACATCAAACCATTTAACCAAGATCAAAGATACAAAAATTAAACAATATAGTATTTGAGTATATAGCTTGCAGTAAAGATAAATGTAGTACTGTTGACAAATGATACAAAGAATGATCCAGGACATGACTGATTTCCAGGCATCACCAATATTTTATTAATTTATGTAGTGAGCTCATGAGTAGGTACTTTGTGTTTCATAATTTACACATAGCTTGCATCACCACTTATACGTTAATACTGGACATTATACATTTATGAACTAAGCCCCAGTTTATCAATAAATAAATAAAACCAGAAGTAATTGCATTATTTATCTTTCACCATCTGCTTGTAAAAATTAATTGGAGGGAAATGTTACCAAAAGTAACATGTTTGAAAGTTTTAATTTGAGATAGGAAGCAATGACAACAGTATATTCATTAAAACATAAAGTTCTGGTATATTAGTCTTGATGTTCATGATCTGAAAGGTCAAGATGCTAAGCAACACTCTCATTATAGAGAGAAAATCTTCAAAGTGAACTAATCAGGACTTCTCGAATTATGACAGGGATTGAAACCTTGACACAAATATGTTTTGACAGTAGTCAAGGGATTTGGAATAAGAGCCTGTAATTTAATCAGCTATATCCAAAAATGCATGTGTGAGTAGAAACATTTTTGCAGAAGAAGATACAAGTAAGGTGGCCACACAAATAGGGTGGAACAAAACAAAGGGCACACATCAAAGTGCCCAAGTTTGATTCAGGTAACAGGAGTAATTGGGCATTAGTGATATGTTTGGATGACCCACCAGGTGTAAGGCCCATATGTTCTTATGTAGGATTTTTCCATCTTTTAATGTGCAAACAACTCTAGGAGCATAATCACAGGAAAAAATAGTAGGATTTGTCAATTCGAAAGCACAAAGCACAAAATCGAAAATGTTTACCGAAATGTATCAGTAACACACTCATTCACATTTCATACAAACTGTGTGAAACCACAATTTCAGAGTGTTATACTCAGGCCACAGACACTTTTATTACAAATCAAGATACCTTATAAGTTGGCTTAGCCTTCCAATTAATTTCATTTATTTTAACTGGTATGCAAAAAAATATTCATTAATTAACTATGATATTTCAATATGGGTAAACATAATATTTAAATAGTTGCATATAGCTACCTTCAAGCATTTATCATTATTCATGGTGAAAAATTTTAAAGTATTTTCTTGCTTTATGAAATAACCAGTGTATTATCATCAGGTCTAATCAGCCTGCTGTGCAATAACACCGTAGCACTTTTTACTTCTAAGTGTGAATTAGTACCACTGACAATCTTTCCCCTTCTTCCCTTCCCTACTGCTCTTTTATCCTTCACCTTTCCAAGGAAATGGTGATAAGAATCATTACCAAGTCACACAAAGGAATGTTGTCACCTCTTACACATGTGAGATGCAGTAGAGAAATATAACAAAATATTAAATTTAAGAAAAAGTTGGTTACCATAAAATACGTATTGCCATTGATCCCCTCAAAAATACTTCCAGTTTTTGAAATCGCTTGCCCCATTGTTCATGCTACTTTTTGAATCAGTTCTGAAAATCTTCTTTTATGAATGTCTTTTGTTGTCCTGGCTGCTTCGATGTCACGACTCCATACAAAGCATCCATATTTCACTGTCATTTTGACTTTGGGTGACAGTCAGAAGCCGCACAGTGCTGTACTGAGTGACTGAGGCCAAGGAGGACACTGGTGTATTTGAATGGGCCTGCTTTCCTGCGGGCAGCACTCAACAACTAAATTCTCTGTATATTTTTGAAATCACATCTTATAAACTCACGAAAGATGACCCCCAAGAATGAGAGGATAAGCCTGTTCAAAATGAAGGGAAGTACTGCAAGAGTTTTAATGGGGGTGTGTCTTCCTGTAATAATTTTTAAAATGTAAACTTTCAACCTATTTTGTTCAAACATCATATATCTTAATGCATTAACATTTACACAATGAATACATATACTTTATATGTGTTTGGGTTAACGAATTTGTGTACATATAAACAAAATTTCATTAGCCAAATTTATATATGGAGCTTATTCAGGATACATACTCCAAGTTCAATTAACACTTAGAATAAGCCACTTACAAAGAAAGAATACTTCTGAGGAAAGATAGTGCAAAAAGAGACACTTTTTCCAAATCATCAGTACTGAAACTTTTTTAAAAATATAAACCTGTAGAAATGAGGATAACAGAAGCCTAAAATAATATTCTAATCATGGAAAAAAAATAGATGAGTAGAAACTCAAAGTCAGGGAATAAAATCAATGTTTAATTATGTAGTCTTTAATACATATTAAGTGTTTAAATTTCAGGAAATAAGATCTAGTGTACTTAAAGGAATAGGAATGAGAAATTCTTTAAATTTTTCAATCAGGACATTAGAAATTAGAAAATATTAATCCATGATTTCATAAAACTGCAAAAAGTTGATTTCTTATTTAGGATTCTGGAAAGAGACAAGTTACCAATAAAAGTAGGTCAGATAAAGACATCATTACTCATGCTTGCAAAAACATATGTGTGTATATTTGTGCACGCAGACACACACACACAGAGCTTCACAAAAATATCTGGGACATGTTTTATAGATTCAAGAATATATTATCAAAAAGAAATACATAAGGAATACAACAATGGGATAACCTTACAGGAACGAAAGGAAGAGAAACCTAAGATGGTGAAGGAAATGTTGAAGACGACTTTCATGTGCAAAGTGTATGTGAGAACTGGTCCAAACTAGATTAACATTAGAATTTGTTGGGTAGGAACAGTGCTAAGTCTTGTAATCGTGCCTGTGCATTACTACATTCATACCTGCGAGTCAGTGACAATAGTGAGAGTCATTCCTCTAATTTCAGATCCCTTGTATTGAATTGTGTCTGACTGACATTGAATTTCAATGAGAATCATGAAACTTGATCTTAGCTTCTAAGGCAATTTGTGTCAAGAATATTCTGATCTGTATGGAATATGAAAGATAGCATAATCTTGCTCCAATAAAATAAGCTGTATAGTTATATGCCTATACTCTATGTGAAAATGATGATATTCTGGTATTATATGTTGGTTTTAGAGAGAAAAATTGGGCAGTTGGAGGAACAAATTTGAAGTAGACTTATGTTTTTACATTTTTACCCTGTTCCTTTTGAATTTTTTGCCATGTCATTGCTTTATTTTCAAATTTAACAGAAAATAAATATAGTGGAAATATGAGTGAGAAGATAAAAATATCTTTTGAGGGGTCACATATTTAGTTCAGTGTTTCTGGTGTCTGCCTAGCAAGAGCAAGGTCCTGAGTTCAGTCGCTGGTACCACATACAACAATATTGGACATGGTGACTCACACCCACCAGCAATCAGTACCCACATCCAATGTCAGACATGATGGCTCACACCTGTAATCCCAGTGCTCAGGAGGCAGAGACAGGAGGATTGCTGGGCTCAAGGCTTCCTTGGACTACATAGTGAGCTCAGGGCCAACCTGAACTACAAAGCGAGACCCTGTCTCAAAAAAAAAAATTGACTCAGTTATGTCTTTTACAGAATCTGTCTTCTACAAATTCATATGTTTCATAACTCACACGAACAGTTTACATCTAAGATTTTTTGGAGGGAAAAATTGTGCCAAAAAAATCATTCAAAAATGACACAGAGTTGACAGTGAAGATATTAGTAAGGAATCAATATGGGAGAAAAAGACAAGCACGTAGAAAAGGGGTACATAGACATTTGACAGCCAGACAAATGTGGGAAGAACTATATTAGGTAACAATATGGAAACTTTTCCAATGTAAATTGCTAAAGAAATGAAAGGCAAAGGCAACAAATATGAGTGCAAAGCTATGACGTGTAAAAAGGTAAGAAAATATATGTTTACATATTTTCTTAAATCTGCATAAAATGTATGTGGGAGAATATGAGTTAATTGAAAACATTTATTTCATTTAGAGAAGAGAAACTGCAGCAGGTCACGAGGAATCACTATTAGTATTTTCAGTGGAATTCTCAATTTTTTGTGGTTTTGTTCACATTTTAAATAGCTGGGCCATGTGACCTATTGAAAAACAAATACTGTATTTTAAAAGGACAAATATGTGACAAGTAAATGTGAAATCACACAAATATGAGTGATCTAAGGAAGAGAGTGTATATTTATTTTCCAAGATAATATTCAAATAGAAAGTGTTATAATATTATTCAAGATGAACTTCAGAGGACATTATTTCAAAGAGCAGCAATGAGTTGTGATAAAACCTTAGAGACAGAGATAAAATAATTTACTTGAAAAATAAATGGAGAATTATGGATACACAGAGAATATTCCCAGAAAATAGAGCATAGTGAGCATGCGAAAATAATGAGAAATAAGGCTGAACAGTTGTCTCAAAGTTGATATTCAGTGCTGGATACCAACGTAAGTGATCTTTACATAAGTGAAAGTTATTAGGCTAAAAGTGACTTTTGTCATGATATCAGACATCTTACTCTTTTTGGTAAGACACCATTTTGTTTAATACTTTCAAAGTCAGGTGATAATGCATGCAATTTACACTTATTAAATAGTTTTATTCATATTTTCTATATCTTTCATTTCTTTATGTATCTGTTTGTTTATGTTTTTTGAGACAGGGTCTCGCTTTGTAGTTCAGGCTGGCTCTGAGCTCACTATGTAGCCCAGGCAACCTTCGAACTCAGCAATCCTCCTGTCTCTGCCTCCCGAGTGCTGGAATTACAGGCGTGAGCCACCACGCCCATGTGTGGTTACTCAGGATTGAACCAAAGGCTTTGCACATGCTAGGCAGAGATTAGAACCACTGAGCTAATTCTCCAGCCTTATATCTTTTTACTTTATGTTTCTTCACTGCATACTTTTTGCTGGGGTGAGTTGAATTTCTGCAGTGAATTTTACATGTGTGGGTGTTTGCACAGTTATTGTGATAAAGATTAGGAAACAGTTAAATTTACCAACAAAAGCCTTTAAAATGGTGTACACTTCTGATACCTGAGAAGTTCCAGAATTTTCATTTCATATGGACTGTAGGAAGGGTTTATGAAATTTCGAAAGCATTTTTAAATTATGTAGTTTTTGACAGGAATTGACCTCAGCATTCAAATAATTCTGAGTATATAAAAATTTTATAAAAACAATGTGTGAAACCAAATATGACCATTCATTTTGGAAAAGAAATACGCAAAGTCTGTAAATCCTTCCAGATTGATTTCTAAGTCAATCTCTGACAGACCGGCATTTAATCCTTCTATTATCTGCTATTTTGCAGGACACTGGGCATAAGAATAAACAGACACTGATTCCACTTTTAAAAAGGGCACGGTAAGAAGAAAAGTCTTTGCTTTTTCCATACCGGGGATTGAACCAAGTGTCATCACACTGAGCTACATCTCATCCCTTTCATTCCTTTTTAAAAACTTCAAAAATTATTTTACATGTTTGCAGTTCATGTAGTTTATCTCGGGGTGTGGTTACATGGACATATTAGAACATTTTTTTTTTTTAGATCTCCTTCCCAATCCCTCTCCCTTCTCCCCACCCCCATCCCATTTTTTATTCTTTTGACACTTCTTGTCAGCTCATGTGATGGCACACGCATGAACATTTTGCTGGGTCTGTTTTTGTTTGGTTTTGTTTTGAGACAGAATCTTGCTAAATTTCCCTCATGGGAATTGAATTTTCAGTCTTTCTGCCTCAGCCCCATCCTGAGAACAAAGGATTGCACCGCAGCTCCAATCTGAGAAAGATTTATACACAAAGACAAATAATTATGGTCCATTTGAAGAAGTACTACATACACATGCAGGAAATGAGTCAGATCAGGTATTTAGGCTAAGAACTGGAGAATGTTTTCGGTGGCCTGTCAGGATGTACATAAGTTCTCGTCATGAGTTGAAGGTATCCTTTGAAGACATTCACACGCCATCCCTCAAATAGCCATAGCGTCAGTTCCTTCGTGTGTTGTACTTGAGAACAGGATCTCCGTTTGACATTCCCACACGTCACTTCATTATGTCCACTGAGAGCATACAACTGATGCTTCTACGTATAAGCAAGAGACTAGAAACAAAAATAAATCCCTTCTAAAATGTACAAAGCAAATACATAGAGAAAGCTGAGAAAATGGAGGGATAATCTAATAATGAGAAAATAACATGGTGACTTAAAACTGTGGTAATTGATGACCAGGAGAATCTAATCCAACTACTTTTGATTGAGGGCAGTGGAACCCACACTATGGTGGTGACCTAGTTTGTTGTACTGTGTTGTATATTAATTTCCCACATTTAGCTTATTTTATCACAAAGCCTGAACTCTCAAAACCAACAAAATGAGCTAGTGATAAGAGGATTATTCTCACATGAAAATGAACTATTTTCAGCTCAAATGTTAACACCTATTCTGATTCATCCGGTCTTCTTCAAAGTATATGATTAACTCTAAAGTGTAACAAACAAATATAAAAAAAATTTTTGCTACTTTACATAAGACCTTAGTAACATATAGCTTTCAAAATAAATTTAGTTTGAATAAGTAGAATATCAACCTACACAGAATCATAAGGGTATAAGAGAGAGAAAAGAAAATTTACATCATTTTATGAATTTATGATGATATTATTAAAAACTTCTAAATGTGTGTGTGTGTGTGTATATATATATATATATATATATATATATATATGAAATCGATTTTCAAACACTATGCCCTTAGAGATATACTATATTAGACAATAATTGAGAGAAAAATCCTGGAGTACAATATTATTCAAACACGTGTATGATTATTGTATAATGATGATTATTAAATCTTAAAATTGTAGGGCACCAATACCAGAAATGATAAAAAATAAAGCATTAGACAATAAGTGGAAAACTTATGGTTTATTCCCAAAGAAAGTGCGCAATTTCCCTTGTCACTGCCAATTAGTACATAAGAGCTTCAGAGAAACTAAAAAATATTGGTCATGCACTGAAGCACACAGAGATGCTTGAAGAGTGTTGGATTCGTCGCAGAAGATTAGCTCTTACGAGTAATATGCTTACTGTCCCCAAGTCTTCATCACAGCACAGGGCAAGGAGAGCTCGTTTTAGCATGTGGTTTGTCTGCCCTTTCCTGGCAGCTGTCAGATTTGTACTTATGTAGCAGCCAGCAGTGCATTATTGTTTCTAAGGAAAGTAGACAGCGTATCTCTTTGACATTGTACAATCTGACCTACTGCTTTAATTAGCTTTTTTTTTTCCAGAAAGGAATGTAAAATGACAGCCAATTTCCCATGGTTCCTTTCTACGTCTTCCTTTTCAAGCAGGATTCAAAGTCACTTGTAGATCCCTTCAAAATGACTATGAAATATTACCTTAAATGTTCAATATGATTTTTAAGTATCTTTCTTCATAAAAAATAACATGATTTGATGTTGTTTTAAGGCATAAATTTCTCCAAAGACTATATATGAGTTAAAAGGCATATCTTTTATGTCATAAGGAGGTGTAGCTAGAAACTGTATGTGAATAATTTGTCGAAATTCAAGTAGCTCTTAAAATTGTCATTCTACATCATTGACTCTTGTACACGGAATCAGTGCAGTTGAGAATGAGCTCACTAAATGCACATTTTGGCCTTTGTTTGCGGTCCCATCTCTACAGAATCTGGTGTTGACATTGTTGTTTTGCTCTTCCACAGAAGAAAATGTCAAACTGCTTTGACTTTGAGAGAGATGACCATTTATGTTCCCCCATCTGCTAAAATCACCATGATCTGGCGTGGCAGAGAGATGTCTCAATTCCTTGTAGGCCAATTTTGAACAACCAGTTTCTCCTCCCTCTGCATCCATTGTATTGTAAATCCACAAAAGTAAACCGCAGAGGCTGAAGTTTAGGGGAAGCTTTTTATTTATCTCATGATCCAGACCCTTTAATTTGCAAAGAGTTTCTGATAGTAAACAAATACCTCTCATCCCCCAATCCTGAGGATGTGAGAACAGATGAATGAGAAGTGTAATGGTTCTGATCTCCTCAGGACATCGACATTAGTGGGGGAGCAATTATAAAAGTAATTGACTCTACTTTCCCAGGCAACAGGAGGGGGTTATTCCGAAGGCCCATCGCACTCCGAGGTCGGAGTTGTTATCACTCATCTTCCGCTGTGTGCCCATGTGTTAGCTTTGTAGCCCTCAGGGGCATTTTGCATTTCTCTGGGTTTCCAAATGCAGCCTACGAAATATCTCGGAGCGCTGGTTACTATTCCTTGGCATTTAGTGTTTGCACCTCCACTCCCTCGGGGAAGCCAAATACATGTTTCTCCCAACTTGACATTTTTATGTTTTTGATATCTGAGAGTCTCATATGATGAAAGAATCCCCCCCCTTCCTGGTAATCTGTAACTTAGTGAGCTCAGTAAAGTTTTCATTGTGTTGAATAAACTAATTGCTAAGACGGAGTCTGACTTGGCTTTGCTTGGCTTATCTACTTGGTCGACCAGAAGTTCATGAGTGGTGATAAGAAGGGCAGTCAATCTTTAAAAAACAGTTGAACAAATTATTACAGTAAAAGAGCCACTGCTTCTCATTCCCTTATCTACTCCCCCTCACCCGAGACACACTGGTCCCATTGTTACTGTTTTGTGAAGCAGTTCTGGAGTCCTCCTCCACGAGTGTCTTTTCATTGTTGCCTCAACCTTGTGAGTCACATCAAATGTTTACAGCAACTTCTGTCAAATAAAAACTTGGTGCATCCTTATCCACCTTTTTCACCTGGGCTGGTACTGTGTGATTTCTGCCACTTCTTCAAAGGCAAAACAACTTTGAAATGTAAATTTGTACATTGCAGCCACTAAGCACAATTAAAGGCACTCACAAAGGGGCTTCTGGAAATACTTCAGAAAGTGGAAAGAAGGATGGAGCAAGAAGTGAAGGGAATTATTTTGAGGGGGTTACTGAGAATGTATGCTTTACTGTAATAGTTTTGTTACTTAAACATGCACTCTATATTTTAATCATACCAATAATAATCAGATCTGTAGTTTTTCAATAAGCTTATTTTATATTTCTAGAGTTACAAAAATGAAATTATTGACATTTCTATGTTCTCCATATCTAGTCTTTGTTACTGATAATGTATCATTATATTTGTCACAACTAGGAATCAATATTGATCCACTATTCTTTCCAGAAGTCTTTTATTTATATTTCATCATTTTTACCTGAAGTCGTTTTCCATTCCAGGATCTCAGGAAGCATACCACGTTACATTTTGTCGTCATGTCTCTTTAGGCTGCTTCTTGTTGTGACAGCTTTTCTAACTTCTCTCTTTTTATGACCTTGACAGTTACAGGAAGACTGCTCAGGTCCCTGGTAGCCTGCCACTCAAATGGAATTCTTCTGAAACTTTTCCCATGATGAGACTAGGAGAAAGCCATTGAGGAGAGATCACAGAGGTAAAGAGAAATTGTTTATGACATCACACCAACAGTAGGAACTATCAGTTTGACTAATGTAGTCGATGTTGATCTTGATTTTTCTCCCTGGAGTCATTTTTATCATGTTTCTCCACTTAAAGCTATGCTATGGAGTGGAGAGTTACCCTCCGCATCCTTGAGAGAGGAATATTTACACAAGTTACTTAGAACTCTTCCTCATGAGATATCTGTTTTCCTTGTTTACCTGAATATTTAAGTTTTATTGGTATGGGCTCATGAATATTTATATTATTCTTTGTGTTGAACTCTAATACTCCTTTATCATTATTTTGTGGTTTAAATTATTCTAGGTTTAAGAATTTTCTTAGCTGGTTCTCATGCCTGGTGAAATATTCTCATCACTGTTTCATGTTTAAGTTTATTTTTTTCATTGCTTCCTTTCTTTTTTGCTACTACAAGATGTTTCAGGCTCACTTTGTTCATCTACTCCATTTTCAGGACCAGCCATAATTCTTAGGGTCCTCAGTGTCTTTGTTAGTAAGTAGTAGAAATATCCATAACCTGGGCATTTAAGTCTTCTCTGTTAATAAAACAAGGAAACACATATGTGGATTCGAATCCCCCAAAATATAAATATCTATCAATATTCTATCAGTTTCCATTTATATCTTATTATGCAAATCAGAGTATATACTGTTATCTCCAATTCTGATACATCACAACACAGACCATCAAGTGCTCTGCCTTTGTCGATCTGAAACTTCCCACTCTGGCCCATAGCATATGTTACCAATTAATTGTTTCATAATTGTTCTGCTCCTATATAAATGCTCAGCAGTATCAGAATTGTTAGCTTGAGTCCACGTTGGATACAACTTTATCAATCAGAGTATGATGTCATGTGCAGGTTCTTTAGCCTTTAGCATTGTGGATTCCATTCATTTCCAAAGTACTCAAGTACTCACATTTTTAAGACTTTAAGTGAAGTTCTTGTAAAAGGTTTTTTAGAAGGTAGCATTTCCCTACATCCTACATTATTGTTTATATTTTTCAGGCCAATATCAAAAACATTATTTTTATGTTATATTTGTTGCAAATTTAACTTGTTTGGAGAGGGCCCTTTGGCATAAAATATGAAGCAAACAACAGTTCTGAAAATCTTTAATCATGGGGAAACATGGAAAGTTTCATTTGAAAGAAAAACCTTTTTTACTCTGAGATTCTTGCTAAGACAGTTAAACAAATGACATAGGTTCTGGGAATCTACTCAAAGGCCTGATGGGGGTCAAATGACAATGAATTGGTCACTATATCATCTCCTTGAATCAGGCTCAAAGAGACTTCCTAAATTCTAGCAAGAACACCTTTAAATATCAGGGAGAGATTTGTCAAAGCAGAGAAGAAAGAAGGGTCTTTTGGGGTGGAGATTTTAGTTGCATGGTTCTGCATCTGCCTTTAAGCAAGGGCCTGAGTTTGATTCCAGGTATAGGGGAGAAAAAAACCTACATTTGCCCAGTACACTTTCAACCATTCTGACTCGATTTTAATATTTAGTATTATTTAATATTTTAATATTTAGTATTATTCAAGATAACATACAATATAGTTAATTATTGAAAGTTTCAAGTAGATTACAATGTCTGACCAAAGTATTCCTTAATGGAATATCATGCCCAGTGTTGCTGGATGTGGTTACTGGAGATCGAACCAGGGACCTTGCGCTTGTGAGGCAGGGGCTGGAACCAGCTAAATCTCCAGCCCCAATACATGATTCATTTTCAACACTGCAATATTTTATTTGTTATTAACCACGTTTCTTTCCAATACTATTAGTTCCTTTACAGTTTGTTTTCCATTTTAAATATGATTTTAAAAAATATATCCCAATAATTCAGTTATTTGAATTTTCTGGGCTGTATTTCTTTTTTTTGGGGGGGGGAGCTGTATTTCTTGCTGCTGAATTAGTTTTAAAACACTGTTCTTGTTTTTGATAATAGGGAGGCTAAGTGGTCTGGGCTAAAGCTCATTTTCTCAGGGAGAATGTGAACTGACTTCTGTGATTCACCCCTGAGGGCGTTGTGAACCCAAGTTCAGTCTATAGCTCTCAACTTGAAGTTGTCCGAACAAGAAACATTAGATAAAATTTGAACCCAAGACCTGTAGAAGCCAGTTTCTTTTTTTATCATTGTTTATAAATTCTTAAGAGAAAACTTTTTCTTACATACAAAGCCCAGAGATATTTATTTTCTTTCTAGTTAGAGTACATCCTACTTGCCTTTGTCCTGAGGTGATTTTCTTTTGTGATCCCACTGATAGCAAGGGTCTCACTTTCATGTCCAACTTTCACTGTCTCAGTGTCTTTTTCTATGTGCTCTTTCTGGGATTTAAAAGGCAGATCTCTAAGTCACCAAGGGCAGCAAAGCCTGCAACAGTATTACAGCTTTAGGGAAAATCAGATTCTATCTTTGTTTCCTGTTAAATTTTGCCCTTGGGGGATTTCTCTGTTTATTCCAAGTTGAGTTTTGTATTTGAAAGACTTTTGTTATATTTTATCTGACATTTCTAGGTGTTTTGTAGTAGGAGTACTTTCAGAATCTTTTCTCTGCTACATTTCTTTTGGACATAGTTGATTTTATTTTAAAAGTAATAATATACATTATTGCCCAACAATTCTTTGCCAGATGAGAAAGGAGGAGACACGAAGAAGTGAAGTAGACTGCTCTTGTTTCTGAATTAGTTTCCATCCTAACACAGGAGCCTCCATTGCAGCTGAAAGTTTTGTTGCCACTGGACATGTTATATGTGGTCGATGCTTCTTCATCCCGAAAGACTACGCACCCATCATGGTCAAGCAGTGTTCATGGAGCAGTCAGACTCTCAGAGATCTTATTTAAGCAGCGCTTTGGCAATTTCAAGGGGATTCTTCCAAATAATGTACTCATCACTTACATTATTAGAAGACTAAGGTTAGAGTGAAGACAACTGGCAGACACCTGTAGACCCAATGATCAAACTCAATATTGCCGGGGAGTGAAAGTCCTAGCATCAAGTGTTTTCTGATGTGACAGGTTAAATATGGAAATGAGTAAATAAATTTGAAAAACCATGAGTCACTGCTGCAAAACTCAAATGAAAGGACAGCTTACTCTTCAATAGACACCTCTGGCATGTCCTAGTCCACGTGCAGAAAGACAGAATGAGACAGGAGCGGCACAAAACAATGACATGCTGAGGTCTGATTTACTATGAACCAGGGAAATTTTGTTTTCTATAAAGTGTGACACTAGGACAAGGGGTGATGTGTGTCCAACAACTGTAAATTAGGTGGTAGAATTAAATAGTGCCATCATTTTATTTTGATGACATTTTAGTTATGTAACAGGTTTGAGTTTTTTTCTATTAACAGTAAAGAGGAACAAAGGTCTCTGCTTAACAAAAGTTTAGAGAAAAATCACATATCTGGATACAAATATATATGTATATATATATAACCATAAGTCTTAATCATATGCATATTTATTTGAAAAAGCATATAAGAAAGAAGCATATAGTAGAGAAAGGGAGACAGAGAGAGACAGAGACAGAGACAGAGAGACAGAGAAAGCGGGAAAGAAAGAGAAGCAAGGCAGGGGGGCTTTGAGTAATGTTCCCTAAGAGTCTCACTGGCTCATAGATGAGGCTTCTGGAAGGTGATTGGATTACCGTGCTTGTGGCTGACTTGCTGTTAGGAGGTGGCATTTGACTGGAAAAAGTGGGCCATGGAGAGTGTGACCTAAATGGTCCTTCTCTGTCCCTCTCTGCTTTCTGCCAGCCATGACTTGAGACATTTTCTTCTCCACCCTCCCCTTTCAGGCTGTTTCTTCTTTGGAGCTTGCTGACGATGGACTGATGCCTAAACCAAAATAAACCTGTCCTATAAATTATGGGTTTTGGTTATTCTGCCTCAGCAAAATGAAAGGGACTACACAACAGGTGAAAAATATTTAAAAATTAATGAAACAGTAAAACATATGTTCTTATATTTTTATTATTAGACTTTATTCTAAGCTTGAAAGTAAAAGAAAAATGTTACAAACAAATAATAAGAAAAGAAAGAAAACAAACTGAATAAATAACCAATATGTCAACATCTGGTCTTTTGTCTGCTCAAAATGTTGCCTGTTCCTAATTTACACAAAAGCTTTACGCAGTTAGGGATTGCTTCAGGTTCTGCTCTCCAGCTTGTGGAATTAATCTGTTCATTAAATAAATGATTGTGAGCTCCTGCAACCTCCCAAGCCTTTTTCTAAGCTGCGGGCACAGGACAGTGGGCAAAATTGGCAGTGTTCTGGCTAATATTGGGCTTTACATTTCAGCAGAGGGTGGTAGAAATCAATCAAGTAAAAAAAATGATAGAGTTTCTTACAGTGACCATTGCTAGCAAGAAAAATATACAGTGGCAAACAGTAAGTCGGTAATTTTTTTATTTTATTCATTTATCTTTGGTGAATGTGAAAACCTTTTTGGATAAATCAGTGACAAGAATGGAGATTGTGAGAAAACTGTAAGGAGTCGTGGTATCAGTGTCTCAGGCAGAACAAGGGTGTGGCAATGAAGTGTTAGTTAGTCTCTTGTATCAAGAAAATGAAAGAAAAGAAATAGAGAAGACAGGAAGGAGAGGCGAGGAGGGAGCAAGGAGGAAGGAGACTGAAGGGAACCGGCAGGACATTGTCTACCCAGAGTAGCACAGAGTGGTTATGAGATTATGTAAGGCTATCATGCTTAACCTCATCCCTATATTTGAATTACTCAAGAAGAAATAAAAAGTAATAATTTCTAGTCACCAGAATTAATGTTTCTGGTTTAAGTTTTCTGTGAGACCCATCAGTTTTTAAAGGCTCCTCCAGACGAATCTGCTACAGTTTGCAAATTTCAGGATGAGGTAAGAGTCAATTTTCTTTTTTTACAAATTGAATTCTTTATTAGTACATTTTATAGACAGCTCACAATCACACTCAGTGTTGGGGAATTTGTACCAGTATATGACAGAAGTTAATTCTCATTTTTACCCATATCCCTACCCACCCCACAAACCCCACTCCCTATATACATGCTATTTCTTTTTCTTTTCAAATCACATTTATTCTTTCCCCTCATTACTTTCCCCTCCCACATTCCCTTTGAATATTTCCTATTTTACAAAATCTATCAATTTTCTTTTAAGTGAGATAGGAACCCTGTGAGTTGAAGAATGATAGAATTTGATCTTCTCTGAAAAGTACCTTGGTAAAAATAGGCTGCAAGAAATTAGGAGACAGGTTAGAGTATTGCTGTAATGATCCAAGGTGGATGTTGTTTTGGGCTAAGCTGATACTAAGGTAACGAGAAGTGGGTTTTATATACTCTATGTTTTCTCACTGACTCAGTATGATACAGACTGAGTGTATGTGTCCTTTAGAATGTATGTATTAAAATATAATCTCCAGTGAGATACAGTTCAGCAGGGTCTCATGAGCAGGATGCCTGCCCTTTCAAAAAGCCCCAGAAAGTTCCTTTATTCCTTCTAGGACATAACAAGAAAGCACCTCTACAAACCAGAAGATGGGCTTTTACTAGCTACCAATCTGCCCACATCTTGACATTAGACTTCCAACTTCTAGAATGAACAGAAAAATTGACTGTTTAAGCACTTCTGACAGGCTGACATATTAGGTTTTAATAGCTCCAATGGGCCAAAACTCTGTATCTTATTAGCAAAAAAAGTAGGTGACACAAGAAAAGATATAAACCTAAATAATTTGAACAGCTAACTACAAGTGTGATTTTTGTCACTTGAAATACAGAAGAGTAAGAGAAAAAAAAGTTGGGAGGTGGAATCAATAACTTAGCTTTGAACACATTAAATTTGTAACATTTAAATTAAAAGTTGACCAGTCAGGAATGAAGAAAACTCAGTCCATTAATCTAGAAAATTAATATTTACACATGATTTTTGAAGAAATAAAGATGCTCCTATGATCCTCACATGTTCTAAAACTGTACTCATCCATAGAATAAAGAAATTTATATAATAGACACATTATTAAATTTGCTGATGTATTTTGTGATTTGTTGATGCATCATCAACTTTACTTTCTGTTTGAAATGTGCATCTATGTTTTTTCTTTCAATAGCACAAAAACAGAAACAAGTCTCTAACATAATTGTTCAGGAACTGATGCATTGCAAAGGTTCTATTATGAGGAAGCAGAGAACTCACTCAGGAGTTAGTTTCTATCCATAGGACCAGGGAAACCTCGAGACTGTCTGAAGAAGTTAAGTGTGAAATCAGTCCCCCCATGTATGATAGATTTTGTAGGAAATATTCAAAGGGAATGTGGTGGGGGAACATAATGAGGGGAAAGAATAAACATGATTTGGAAAGAAAAACAAATAGCATGCATATAAGGGGTGGGGGGGTTGTGGGGGGGTAGGGATATGGGTAAAAATGAGAATTAACTTCTGTCATATACTGGTACAAATTCCCCAATGTTGAGTG
>PVIC010031782.1:0-21097 GCA_004025085.1 Thryonomys swinderianus | reverse complement strand
TTCCTTCCTTCCTTCCTTCCTTCCTTCCTTCCTTCCTTCCTTCCTTCCTTCCTTCCTTCCTTCCTTCCACTACATGGCACCTGACACACACATATGTATTTTAAATGTAAGTACAGCATAACTCAATTTTTGAGATTTAAAAATATTTCCTATAGACTTTTACATGGTCTATTAGCTCTACAATTTGTTGTCAGTTTTATTACACAAAGCTAGTTGTCTTATCATGATTTTCTGCAGGTGCATTTTCCCCTTTAATCCTTATGTGCTACAGCTAATATTTTAATTCTTGTTTTGCATAGTCCTACTGTGGTTAATCTGGTCCACAGGCACAATGTATCTCTTGGGAAAAGAGCCCTGACATTAATGTGAGAATTTTAGAGTTTATGTTTGGAGTTGGACAATTACTGGTCATGTTGCCTTTGGTAGGTCCTTGAAACAACCTGAACCTCATTGTTTGTGAAATGGATTGATACCCTTTTTTATTTTTTTTTTTTTTTGGCTTTTTGGAGACAGGGTCTTGCTTTGTAGTTCAGGCTGGCCCTGAGCTCACTATGGTGCTCAGGCAAGCCGCCGCGAACTCAGCAATCCTCCCGTCTCTGCCTCCCGAGCGCTGGGATTACAGGCGTGAGCCACCACGCCCAGCATTATATGTGGTAACCGGGGATCGAACTCAGGTCCTTACGCTTGCGAGGCAGGTGCCGGAACCACTGAGCTAACCCTCCGGCCTGATTGATACCCTTTTTATAACTATCTAATATAGTTTTTAGAATAAATTGAAATGAGTATGGAAAATTTGTATCAGATGCATGTATGGTTCTAAAGTCTTGCACAGAGCTATTCAGGCTAACAATCTGTAGATTTGCTAGGGTGATTGCCTTAGCTAAGGGCTGTATCTGCCCAAAGAGGATGATGTAATTTGTATAGAGTGTTCACAGGGGTTAGTCACATATCTAAAAACAACACTGGGATTTCATCTCACTCCAGAAAGAACAGCTGCTATCATTAAATCAATCAATAACAAGTGCTCTCCAGGGCTATGGGGAGAAAGAAACCCTTCTTCACTGCTGGTGGGAATGTAGATTGGTGCAACCACTGTGGAGATCAGTGTGGATATTTCTCCAAAAGCTAGGATTAGAGGTTCCATTTGCCCCTGCTGTTTCCCTGCTAGGGGTATACACAAATAATTAAAAGCATCATAGCACAGCAACATGATGTATATCCATGTTTATAGTAACTCATCTTATGATAGCTAAATCTTAGAAACAGTCCAAATGCCCATCATCTAGAGACTGGATAAAGATGATACATGTTTTTTAAAAAATATAAAATGGAGTATTACTCAGCCATAAGGAATGATAAATTAGAGACATTTATATTTAAATGGATGTACCTTCAGGACATACTCATAAGTGAAATAAATAGGACACAGATGAGTATATACCATAGCATTTCTCTAGCATGAGACACTAAAGGTGTAAATGACATCCACAATGTATGATAGATATTATGAAATAGGAAGAAAATGCTCAAAGAGAAAAGGAAAAGGGTGGGGGTAAGGGAAAGTAAAGAAGGGAAAGAAAAAATTCAGTGGTAAAAATGAAAAAATAGTAACAAAGCTCATGTATATGGGGGTGGGGATTGTAGGGAGGGCAGGGGAATGGGAAAAATGAGAATCAAGATATATACAGGTACAAATTTATAATGTTGAATGTGATCATAATGTATATCTAAAATGTACCAATAAAATCAATAAATGACAAGAAGATTATATATTTAAATGGAGAAACTATTATCCAAATGTAGTTCTCTATATGCACAATTTTATAGACTGAAGATGCTGATGAGATTTCCTTATTATCTTTCTTTGGAAGACACCAATTGTTTGTCTGGTAGCTGACACCCACAAGAGTTCAATTTAAGGTAACAGTAATCATGAACATTGGGAGTTTGCAGAGATTAATGTTGTAGCTTTTAAATGAAAAGCAGTATATCTGGCAATGTTGTACTCTTCTTTTGTACTTCCCTTGCCACTATCTAGCACATTCTGTAAAATCAGCATGGAGAGTCTATACTTCACCATGTGAGGACTGACTTACTAGCCCTGTGCTGTGTATTCTGAAATGCACTGTCCAACCTTTCACTTCAGGTCTGAAGCGTTTATTTCTCAAGAGTGCTGGTTGTTGCCAGTGTAGTGCTGAGTCCAACCTCAGTAATGATCCTTGGCAGAAATGAGTACTTCTTCTAAGATCATATGGCCTTTCCAGAGGAAGCCAGTACTAAATGCCTGGGTGATGCAGGATAGAAGGCCAACTCCCTCGCCTCAATTTGGGATGTCGCTGACTGACTATTCCAGCTTCAAAGCTTTCCATTAAGCTGATTGGTTTCTAATTCTATTATGGGCTACTTTCTCACATATTTGCTTACCTGTGTTCTTCACAGAAATGCTTCCTTGAAAACTATCTGCACATGAATCATCTTGGAATCTATTTCTAGGAAATCCAGCATAGATAGCTGCAAAACTTGTAGAAATCCTTGAGATAAATCTTTAAGTATGGGAGTTCCTTGCCTACTCAGTTGTCATTCTCTCCTTCCTTACAAAGCAAAGTGCAATTTTTTAAGCTGTCAGTAAGGCTGGCTTAAAAAAATTATTTCCCCAACTTCATTGCAATGAGAAATGCTGTGAATCATAGCTCTGGTCATGTGATATAAACAAAAGTCATTGTTTTTCAAAGGTATTACGTGAGCTGATGCATGTCTTTTTGCCATCAGCCTCTCTTCTACTTTTCTGAAAAGTATCTTTAACAATGGAAGGGAAGAGAAGGAAAAACCAACATATTTTTAAAATCTCATCTATAACATCCATTAGCTCCTGAGGCAGTGTCGGCAACCACCTTCTTTATGACTTGTATTGAGAAATATAAGCCATATCTTGTTTTTTTTTTTTTTTTTTGAGACAGGGTCTCGCTTTGTAGTTCAGGCTGGCCCTGAGCTCGCTATGTAGCCCAGGCAAGCCTCGAACTCAGCAATCCTCCTGCCTCTGCCTCCCGAGTGCTGGGATTACAGGCATGAGCCACTATGCCCAGCACTGCAGTATATGATATTGATTCCTGGTGGGTGTGAGTCACCACACCCAGTATTGCTGTATGTGGTTACCGGGATTGAACTCAGGACCTTGCACTTGCTAGGCAGGTGCTGGAACCACTGAGCTAAATCTCCAGTCCAACCCATATCATGTTTTGGCAATATCATTTGATTTTTTTTTTTTTTTGAGACAGGGTCTCGCTTTGAAGTTCAGGCTGGTCCTGAGCTCACCATGTAGCCCAGGCAAACCTCGAACTCAGCAATCCTCCTGTCTCTGCCTCCAGAGTGCTGGGATTACAAGCATGAGCCACCACGCCAGCCATTTGAATAGTTTTATATTCAACTCTGCTCCATGCCTGTCCAATACAGGCAGGAAAATTATTTTAGGCCCTCAATTCAAATGAAACTGTAGTTAAAATTCAGACTCTAAGATGATTTGGCTTTGAGCCTTGGTTTTACGACCTTCACTGTGTCCCTCACATGAATCCAGCCTCAGTTCCCTTATTTTTAAAACAGGGGAATCATTATTTTTGATTATAGATTAGGATTAAATGAGTGAACAGAGAGAGCAGTGTCTACCACAATGCCTGGCATAAAATAAATACTCTTTTAATATTAATTCACTTCTTTTAAACATATCCCACAGTCCTTCAAGATACCAAGTTTACTGTTACGAATTGGAGTATATTGCATGCCCTGAGGGCCTGCTAGTTCTGAGCAATTCTGATAGGGACCTCTGTTCATTTTTCACTAAGCACCTATGATTGTGGGCAGCTCTTACTGACTACTTGTCATTTCTTGGAGCTATGCCAAACTGTATACAGCAAAATGGAATGAAAGTGAAAAAGTGTTATAGTTTCATTGCCTAAGAAGGAAATAATGAATTTAGTGTGCAAGGTGCTATGGTTTGAATGTGGTTTTTTTCTCAAATCTGTATGTGATTGGTTCTGTTCTTATGAGGTGAGTCCGGTCTTCTGAGAATGAATTAGCATGAAGTACACACAGTGAGTTCACCATGCTATGATTTAACCAAGGGGAGGGGTCTCACCAGAGATGAAGTGAATGAGGCTGCCCTGTATTGAACTCTCAGCTTCTAAATCTTTGAGCTAAATAAATGTCTTTATTCATTACTCAGTCTCACATATTTTGTCATAGCAACAGAAAATGGAATAAAGCAGAGTTTATTCAGGAGCATCCATAGATATAATCCCTGTGGAAAGGACAGAAAGGAGGTGAGATTGAGCAAGTTGTGACAGAGGCCCAGCAATAGTCTGTATTAAAGAACGGCCCTCCAGAATTGTCCCCAAATTTGACTGAGATGGCCAGACCTTTACTTTTCCATATGCATCAGTCACTGGTTATAGGCCACCCAGGGTGGAGCCATGACCTTGGCAGGCTGCTGTCTGCAGTGTGGCAGTCCCTAAAGAGGCTGACAGCTGGACACTGTACATAACAGTTCCAACAGCTGGAATAATGTATCTTTCATTGAAGAAGAATCTTGTTAGGAGCTTATCCTAGTGTCTGTAACAGATGGAAAACAGAAACAAAGAAAAAGGAAATTAGAGTGTTGAAAAATAGGTGAAAGCTAACAATTTTTTCACATAAACAGGCTAATGTAGGTCTAGTTTCTGGTGAGAGAAGTTTTTGAAAAATGTTTTTGAAAAAGTTGACTAGAAATTAAGTTTGCTGCACCCCTTTTAAGAAGCTTGCTTCCTTGACATTGAAAGAACTGGACTGTAACCATGACATGGGAGAACTGAGATACCATATTTGAAAGACTTCCTGTTTTTAGTGCATTGTACTGTCAGTTCAGCCTAGATTAACTAACAACTTTTTTTTTTTTTTTTTTTTGCTTTTTGAGACAGGGTCTCACTTTGTAGTTCAGGCTGGCCCTGAGCTCACTATGGTGCCCAGGCAAGCCGCCGCGAACTCAGCAATCCTCCTGTCTCTGCCTCCCGAGTGCTGGGATTACAGGCGTGAGCCACCATGTCCAGCATTGTGGTATGCGGTGTTGATTATTGGTGGGCGTGTCTCCACGCCCAGCATTATATGTGGTTACCGGGGATTGAACTCAGGACCTTGCGCTTGCAAGGCAGGCGCCGGAACCACTGAGCTAACCCTCCGGCCCTAACTAACAACTTTTATGGTGCTAAAATTAGTCAGCATGTATTCAGTACCTATGGCACTCAATTAGTGAAAAAGCAATTTACATACATTATGTCACATCATCCATACAACTTCATTAGAAGGATGAAATTGTCAACTATTTCTTTCATTTCCTGTGACTATATAGCACCCTTTACCAAACTCCCCAGTTGCTTACAGCAAAATGAAAAATAAGCAAACAAAAAAGGAGGTGTATGTTTGTTTCACAGTTACAGGGCTGACTTCACAATTTCTTTAAATGGTACTTGTAATATTTTCAGTGTTTTACTTTTTAAAGAGCTAGTCAGAACTGATTAGGATGTAGAAGAAAGGTTAGATAGTGCAGTATTCCCACATTATCCTCAATCTTTTTGTTCTCAAACTGTGCTATGCTCTTACTTAACCCTAACCACGTGAACCTGTGTGTGAGAGAGTTTTCCAGATAAGAAATTTGGAAAGTCAGACATGACTTTCCGAGGGTCACTAACTGATAAAATATAGACTTCACTTAGACATTTTTACTTTGAGTCTAGTTTTCTTTGTATTATGCTACCCTCTTCATGTGATTACCCCTTCCCGCACTTTTCTTACTCAGAATCTGTTCTTAGACATCAGTGGGTACATTCCATTATAATCAATGCCCTCTGTAGTATGCAGTGCAACAAATATGTTCCACATTCCTAAAGTGTTTATCCTCTTGATATAAAACAGCATACACCTGCCTGATTCTTACCACGGAGAGTGAGAATTAATTAATTAATTAATTAATCTTATCTAGTTGAAATTAGAGGTTGGATTGTTGCCAAAACATGTGTTGCTTGTTAAGAACTTTTTAAGAGTTCTGATTCTGTGTCACCATCTTTATCTCTCTGCCTCTGTCTTCTCTCCCTCTATCCTCTTTCCTCTCTCTGCTCTGCCTTTCTCCTCTCTAGTCTCTGGTAATGTAAAGGGGAACTGCAGATATTCCTCCTTTAACATCCGAGTTCTGTTCTTATGACTAGGTCATTCAATGAATTGTTTACTAAATAAGGAATTATATATAATGTGTACATTACAAAAATGAGAACAAAGAAATGGTGAAAGGAAACTCTGCTTTTATGCATACCTTATATGCTGTTCCAGTGTATAATAGAACATAAAATATAAAACTGTATTGTACTATATGGTAAAACCAGGAAAAATCACAGAACTGTATAATAAGATGCACTGAAAAAAAGACATCAGGGCTGTATAAGTAAGATGTACAGAACTGTACTAAAAAATGGGTCATAAGTTGAAACACTGGATCATTAGTCCAAACAGCACGCCTTAGTCACAAGTCTGATCAGTCATTAAACAGGTAGATCGTTAAGAGAAATTTTCTTTACTTCTTGGTAGATTCTCTGTTCTTCTAAATTAGGTCATTTTGCTAAAAGATGTTCTCATAATAATCACAAGCAGATGACAACTGATTTAAAAGAAGAGATGAATATTTAATGAGAAATTTGGGAATACTTTGTCTTGTAGAACACATTACGTTTTCAGACCCTTTCATGCTCATTCCTTGATTCCTGCTGCATTTCCTTCAGATGAGCTTCTGCTTTTTACTCTTCTGAGAGAGAGAAGACTCAAGCATGATGAAGACCCCAATCTTGCACTCTGCCTGGGGTGGCCCTGCTGGGGCTGCTCACCTTGGTACTTTAAGCTGTGTGTTTTTGCATGAGTCAAGGGCAAAATGTGTTGTTTACATTTTTAAAGGATTAAAAGAGAGAAATAGTAATGCATAGAAAGGACCACATGTGATCTGCAAAACCTAAAATATTCCCTTCTAGCCAAGCCTGGTGTCTTTGCTGGCTCCTGCTTTACAGAATTTTTCATGGGAAGAGCCACACCTGACTTCTCTGGGAGATTAGAAGGCTGTTACCCCAACTTTTCCCACGCTCTCTGAAGTCAGGGTCCCGAGAAGCAGAGTCTAAGGAAAGGAAGCTTTTGCAAGCAGTTCAGGGAGAGAGTGTTCCCAGATGAAAGCTCTAAGAGAGTACAGAAAGGGCAGAAGAAGCCATCTGAAAATATGCTGCTGAATTGACCTAAGTCCAGGCTCAGCCTGATCTCACAGGGAGTTGTGGAGCATTAAGAATACCGGATCTTCTCGTTGATATGAGCACCTGTAGATGCAAATGAGCTCTAGAAAGTATGACAATCTTTGTAGAATGGGAAATTTCCAAAGGAAATTTGGTGTGGGGATGTAATGAAGGGAAGGAATAAAAATGATTCTGAAAGAAAATAAAAGAGCATGTATATAGGGGGTGGGGAGGTGTGGGTGGGTGAGGATATGGGTAAAAATGAGAATTGACTGTTATATATTGGTACAAATTCCCCAATGTTATGTGTGATTGTGAGATGTATATAAATTATACCAATAAAGAATTCAATTAAAAAAAACAATACTATGGACTTGTCCCACCTATAGGCAAGGAGACTGGGCTTTAACATCCCAGTGCTATTCAATCATTAATAGTGAATGTAATTCCCAGAAAAAGGAGTCTGTATAACCTCCTTTGCCTCTCTGCACCAGGCAGTCTCTGCTATCCCGAAAATTTCTCCAGAGATAGGTGGACTATAATCTGTTAACAGATAGCTGGAGATGGGCAGAGTAGACTGGAGGAGGAGATTTGGGCAAGGAACCAACAGCAGCTACTATGGAAAGAGAGTTGGAGCCTATCTGACTCTGTACAGAGGTCTTGATGGCCTGGGATGGGCTCCAGCATCTTATTACAGATGTATGGTCTTGCCTAAGAGGCAGGAGAAGGATCTTGGCATTAGCAATATAAGAGAAGTCCGATTTTATTTCTAGATCAGAGGATAAAGAATGATAGAATCGCTGGGCTGGATAGACTTTAAAGAAAGTTAGATGCAATGCCTGTTTTAAAGAGTAGGAGTGATTTCATAATGTTAGTGAGACTTGCAAGTGACCCTGTTTTCTAATTTCCAGTATGGAGTGTTTTTCAGCATTTCACAATATACCTGTGGGCTGAATACCTATCAACACAGCATGGTTAGTATTTATACATTTAAGGGAAGGTGAGAAAAATACTAATTTTCTTTGCCACTTCATTCATTAACTGCTAGCATTATGACGTGAAGTTATTTCCCAGGATGTGATTATTATCTTTGAATAAGCTTCTTTGTTTTGCAGTGGTTTTACATTTGTAGAATTACTGAGAAGACAGTACACAAGAGTTCCTGTGAACTTTGGATTGCTTCCCCTATTAGTACCATCTGATGTTAGTATAGTCCTACTACAGATAATTACAAATATTTCTACATGGAAACATCTTTGCTTATATTTGGCTGACATTGGATCCTGTATTAACCTTCTGTTACCATAACAAAATAACTGAAACAATCAACTTGAAAATTTAAAAAAGTTTACTTTGGCTGACAACTTTGGATGTTTTGGCCTATGACTTATTGGCCCACTTGCTTGGCCAGCACTGGCACGTCATGATAAGAGTGCATGGCAGAATGATGTCTCTACATCATGGCTGGAAGTGAAAAGAGAAGAGGGTTAGGGTTCCCATTATTATCTTTGAGGGCAATCCCAAAGACCTACAGTCTTCCTCTAGGTCCTTTAAAGAGTTTCTGCCTCTTCCCAATAGCACCAAAGGGGGAAATTCTTTTGCATATGGACCTTTGAGGAACATTTAAGTTCCAAACCATAGCCGACTCACACTAATAGCATAGTGCTAAGTCATTATCACATGGGTCACTCTACCCTCTTTTTCTCATTTATCTGTACTCTCCAACAGTAAGATCTGCTGGTATTATCTACCATCCATTAAATTATTCAATTCGGGTGTATATCTATGTTAAACCATACCCTAGCAGCTTTTTCAACTATAGCACAGTGATTATATACAGATCTTTTTGCTCATTTTAAAAACTCCACTAATATCTAAGACAGATTAGGTCAGCATTTCATCTCCCCCTTTCAATGAGGATTTAAATAAATATTTGTAGTGTATTTAAGTTCTTTTGTCACGTTCTGTTTTCCATCCTAGGATTTCCTGATCTCTTAAATAGTTTTTAAAATATTTAGGTGCATTAGGCTTTATTTATTTATTACATGTTTGTAGTACATAATGTTTACATTCATTGTGAGGAGTTGGTACATGTACATAACACATCTTAATTCTTTTTACTTCCTCTTTATCCCCCACATCTTTTTGTTCTTTTCCCATTTGCGAAAAATTTCTCTGTTTCTTGTATGCTGGTAGCACGTATCTGGGATCTCAGCATTCTGGGAGGTTGAGGCAAGAGAATTTCAAATTCAAGCCCAGTTTAGGCAGTTTAACAGGATGCTGTCTCACAACAAAAAATAAAAAGGGCCACCAATATAGCTCAGTGTGAAGGCCCTTGATTCAATCCATAATACTGCTAGAATGAAATAAGTAGAAATATATAATTAATGTTTATTTCATGCACTGTACAGTTCTGTGGGTTTTGAAAAATGTGTAACATCATTATTTTAACCATTGTAATTTTTTTTTTTTTTGCTTTTGAGACAGGGTCTTGCTTTGTAGTTCAGGCTGGCCGTGAGCTCACTATGGTGCCCAGGCAAGCCGCCGCGAACTCAGCAATCCTCCTGTCTCTGCTTCCCGAGTGCTGGGATTACAGGCATGAGCCACCACGTCCAGCATTGTTGTATGCGGTGTTGATTGTTGGTGGGCGTGTCTCCACGCCTAGCATTATATGTGGTAACCGGGGATCGAACTCAGGACCTTGCGCTTGCGAGGCAGGTGCCGGAACCACTGAGCTAACCCTTCGGCCCTAACCATTATAATATTAAAGTACAAAACTACAGACAGTAAAAGTTGACACTAGGTTTCAGAGGCTTGGGAGGAAGTATATGAGGATTTAACTAGAAAAGCACAGTTTTCTTTTGTAGCAAATGACTTATTCTGTTTCTGTATTCTGAAAGAGATTGTAAAGAAATGTTATTTACTCCTTAAATGTTTAGTACATTTGACCAATGAAACCATCTGGATCTGCTGCTTTCCTTTTTAGAAATTTATTCTTTATTAATTGAATGTATTTAATAGTTATGGGGCTATTCAAGGTACCCGTTTCTTTATTACTTGGTAGTTTGTCTTTCAAGAAATTGGTCCATTTTACCTAGTTATCAAATTTATAAACATAGAGCTGTTCTTAGTATTCTTTTGTCCCTTTAATGTCAATGTGAGTAGTAATGATGAAACCTATTTTATTTCTGGTATTGATAATTTGGATTCTCTGTTTCTCACTTAACTTTGCTAGAGGTTTATCTTTTTATTTATTTTTGAAGTTGATAATTTCTAAGAAATAGCTTTTGGCTTACTATTTTTTTTTATTGTTTTCTTGCTTTCTACTCTAATTTTTCCTTCTGCTTGCTTTAGGCTTGCATTGTTCTTTCTCCTATTGCCTAAGGTTTAAGCTTAGCTTACTGATTTTAGTGTTTTCTTTTCTTTTATATTATGTGGAATTTATCTTATAAATTTCACCCAATTTCTGGTTTCACTGCATCTTATTCATTTTGATAAGAATATTTTTTCACTTAATTCTAAATGTTTTAATATTATGATCTACAGACTTTTTCTTTGATCAAGCTGTTATTACATGTTATTTAATCTCTAAATATGTTAGGATTTTCTGAGTGTTTTGCTGTTGCTGATTTCTATTTTAGATTCCACTGTGGCCTGGGAACACAGTTTATATAATTTCTATAGTTTTAAATTCGTGACAATGCATTCATGATCCAGAATATAGTCTCTCTTGGTGAATGTTCCAAGCAAACTTAAGCAGAATTTATATATTTCTGGTGTTGAATATGGTATTCAATTAATGTCAATTAGATCAAATTGATTGATAGTGGTATTCAAGTCAACTATATTCTAATTGATTTTCTGCCTGCTTGACCTATTACTTACTGACAGGGCAGTTGAAGCCTCCAACTTCAATAGTCTACTCTTCTCATTAATCAGTTTGGCCTCATGTATTTGGCCCTCTATTCTTAGCTCCATGTATGTTTAGGATTGTTATGTCTTGTTAATGCGTCGATCCCTTTGTTATTATGCAGTGCCTCTCCTTATCACTGATGAGTTTCCTTGGTCTGATGTCTATTTCGTCTAAAGTTAACATTGCTACTCCCACTTCGCATCAGCAGGCATATAGTACATGTCTCTCTATCTCTTTTTGTTTTAAAATTATTGGTCTTAAATTTTAGAGTGACTGTCTCATGGACAACATATAATTAGGTCTTCTGTGTCTGCTATGAAAATCTGTTTGTTAATTGAATATTTAGAGCATCCACACTTAATGTACTTACTCGTATATTTTACTTAATATCAGTCATATTTATGACTATTGTGTAGTCATTTCCTAAGGGTTTTTCTGCTTTCTTTAGTATTATTTGATCATTTTATGGACTTGATTTTATTTTCTCTCTTAAAAGTTCTTTCTTTTTTTTTCTTTCTAGTTATAAGACTCTGTTCTATATATGTTATTAATTTTAAAAAACACAAAAATATAGTAAGCCATTTTGTATTACTCAAACCAAAAGGCAGATATTAATTTGAGGTAATAGCATTTTATTACTTCCTTTTGCTTTTTTCTGACTTCTATGCTAAATGTGTATGATTTTTCCATTTAGAAAAATATTATTAATAATATATATCTCCTTTGCCTCCTAGAAATATAAAATTTTTGACATGTCCTCTTGAACTTTATGGTTTTAAAGATTGGCTTCAACAGAGGTGGACTTTTAATTAAAATCTTTGATGTTTTGGTGCTGGAGATTGAACCCAGGGAGAGCTGAGTTGCATCCCCAGTTCTTTGTATTTATTTATTCATTTATTTTCAATCATACTGTTAAAAAACAGTGGTTACTTTATAGTTTGAAATATACATTTTTAAGTAATCTAAGTTCCCCTTCATATTGCATTACGTAACTCAGGTACCTTATAATAGAGTATCCTCAATTCTTCTCTCCCTATATGACATGCTCATTTGTTTTACTTATCTATATGCTATAATCCCTAGATACATTATTAAATTTAATTAAGACATTTATATTTTAAGTCAGTTAACCAGTTAGTGAAGGATTTTATTTTGCTTTTGTTTCTCCTCTTGTGTGAATCCAAATTTATGGCCTATATAATTTTCCTTCTGCCTAAAAAAAAAACCTTTTGAACTTTCTTGCAAGACACATCTGCATGATGAAGTCTCTCAGATTCTGTTTTCTGAAAAAGTTTTTCTTTTTCTTTCATTTTTTAAAAGACATTTTTTTTTTCTGGAAATAGAATTCTGTTTTTATTTTTTTTTCTTTTGTTAAAGTATTTCACTTCATTCTCTTCAATTTTTGCATGGTTATTGATAAGATGTTTACTGTAATTTGTATCCTTATTCCTCTACATGTTTCTTTTCCTGGCTTTTTCTACTTTCTTTGTCCTTGGTTTTCTGCAGTTAGAGTATGGGATACACATAGCTTTTTTATGTATTTATTCTGTTTGCTGCTCTGAGTTTCCTGGATCTGGCTTGAAGTCCATTCCTGATTTTGGAAGTTTTCAGCCATTATTATTTCCAATATTTTATCCCCTTGTTTTTCTACTGATGGTGCTAGAATTACTTATTTTCAACTACAACTTTTGATATTTGTCTATGGTCTTTGGATGTTCTACTTTTCTCCTATATTTTTTCCTGTGCATTTTTATTTGGGAAGTTTCTACTGAGCCATTCTTAGCTATGTAAAATCTACTTATGAGCCCACTGAAGACACTCTTCATTTCTGTCTGGTATGGTGTGTTTTTATTTCCTTTCGATTCTTATAGTTTCCATCTCTCTGTTGACATTGACAGTCTGTTACTGCACGTTGTCTGCTTTTCCTGTTAAAACCTTTTCTGTACTAATCATTGTTTTTGATTTCCCTGTCTGTTAATTCCAATAACTGTAGTCTGTATTTGGTAATTGCGTATCTCTTTAGACAGTTTGTCTTGACTTTTGTTGTGCCTTGAATTCATGTTGTTGAAAGCTATACATGTTATATCAAATAATAGGAACTGAGGAGTTTTGTTATTTTATCTAGGAATTAGCTTTTATTTTTATTTATTTATTTATTTATTTTTGCTTTTTGGAGACAGGGTCTTGCTTTGTAGTTCAGGCTGGCCCTGAGCTCACTATGGTGCCCAGGCAAGCCGCCGCGAACTCAGCAATCCTCCTGTCTCTGCCTCCCGAGTGCTGGGATGACAGGCGTGAGCCACCACGCCCAGCATTATATGTGGTAACCGGGGATCAAATTCAGGTCCTTGCGCTTGCAAGGCAGGCGCCGGAACCACTGAGCTAACCCTCCGGCCCAGAATTAGCTTTTATTTAATATTTGCTGTATGTATCTGTAAGAGTGACCCTATGCAGTTAAATTTCCTCTGTTGACAGTTTTCAAGGCCCAAGCTGGTTTGAACTTGAACTTATGGTGATCTTGCTTCAGTCTACTGAGTACGAGGATTACAAGTGTACACCCCCACACTCAACCCTCTGTTTATCAGTTTTGTTTCCCCTCTTAACTTTATGCTCCTCAAAGCCATAACCTTCCAAAATATTTCTTTTTCATAGCTCTTGTGTACTTTGAGTGATATACAAAGACTAGAAAGAGCTTAAGTCAGAAGAATGATGTTCTATGAAAATTGAACAAAGCTCTGTTAAAATCTTTCCTCAGTTAGACTAGGACTTTGTGTGTGTGTGTGTGTGTGTGTGTGTGTGTGTGTGTGTGGTCCTGGGGCTCAAACTCAGGACCTTTATGAGCCAGGTATGGTGTCACTGAGCTAAGTCCTCAGCCTAGGAGTAGGACTTTCTATGGAAAAAACTCTAGCAATATTGTATAGTGATTACTCCTAACTCTTGCTGTAACTGTAAGGGGATCTTTCTTAGATTTTCTTTACAATAACCTGGCAGCACCCTTGGAAGTAAAGTTGATATAAGTGTGAGGGTCCCATGAGACTGCAGCTCCCAGGAATTCTTCCTTCTCACCCCAGTCCATACTTAGTTACAGCAGTTCTTAAAAATTACCATTGAAGTGTTCCTACCAGCTCATAGTTCTAGCACTTTTTGCTTAAGATAGAGTATTTTGGCTGTCTCTGTATTTGCTTGTGTCTCCACATTTTCTAGTGGCTCTTTGCCCATCTGAGAAAAGTCATTGATTTTTCAGTTTTTCTAGTTTGTGCTTGTAAAGACCAGAGTGACAATTTCCCACCTTTATACGTGTCAGAGCCAAATCTAGAGGCCCTACTAATCTTTTAAAAATCAGTGTCTTGCTCCCTTTCTCCAGTCAGCATGGAAATCCTCTCCTTGTTTTCTCATAACTTCATTCAGAAGGTTTTCCCAGTGGAGCTGTTTGCCTTGAGGACACTGATTTCTGTGTCACAGCCATCTGTCTCTTGGGATGTACAATGTGGAGGGATGGATGAACATAATCTCACTTTGTACCTAGAAATCCATCTGTTTCTCATAACCCCTACAGTGAAGTCTGCTTCATTACTATCTTGGTGAAACATTTTATATGTCCTTTCTCATAGAGATGCCATGTTTTTTTTTTTTTTCCATTTTGCTTTTCTTTAGGGATCATCCAGAATATCAGGCAAACTGTATAAACCCTGTCTTAGTTAATCTCTTGTTGCTGAGACAAAATACCTGACACTCAAAGTTAAAGGTGAAAAGGTTTATTTAACTCACAGTTTGTAGAAGTCTTAGTCCATAATCAGCTGGCTCCAAGGCAGGATGGCACTGAAGGGGAGAAACAGTTGTTCATTACAGGCCAAGATAGCAAAAGTGACAAGAAGGAAGACAAACTTCTTTCTGTCTCTTATATTGTATGTAGGCTACTGGGACTAGGGCTATATCAAGGCAATCAGTGTACTGATTTAGTAATCATATCCTTAATTCCAGCATCACACATTCTAAATTCAGCCATGTCTAAAAGAGCCTCATATAAGACTCCATGAGGCTTTGTGGGGACATCTACACAGAAGCCATAATATTCTTCCCATAAGCTCCCAAATAATCATGTGGATTCCTTTATGAAAAAGACATTTAGTCCATCTCTGAGTGTTAGCAAAGTCCTAACAGTTTCAGCTTTGCTGAAAAGTACAAGTCCAAAGTTTCCTCTGAGAGTTAAGGCAAACTCTTAGCTGTGAGCCCCTGTGCAAATGAAAAGGAACTTAAACATTTCAGTGTTCAATAGCACAAGATAGGTATTGCTATTCCAAAGGTTACAAACAGGGGAGTAGCAAGGAATGAGAACAGGCAAGACCATAATCCAGAAGGCAAGCATTAAATGCCATAGTTCCACTTCTAGTATCTCTGACAATCAGTAGCAAGTTGTGAACTCCAAAGGGCTTGTGTGGCTCTGCCCCTGTGGCACTTTGGGTGTTTTTAGCTCCCATGAATTTTCTTTTGGACTGGCTCTGCCCCTCAGATGCCTCCACACTGAATGTTATAGTTTGGGTCTAGATGTTCCCCGATAGCCTCATACAATCAGAGGTGGCTGAATCTAGAGTGGGATTAAGGGCATGTGGTTGCTAAACCAGTACACTGGTTGGTTTGGCACCATCCTGATCCCAGTAGTCTGGATGAGATAAAAGAGGCAGAAAGATGCTGTTTAGGTCCCTTGTAGCTTTTGCCACCATGTGGGAGCCATGAACTGTTTCTCCTCTGTAATGACCCTCTGCCACGATACCCCTCTGCTATGTGCCACCCTGCTTTGGAGTTAGCCAGTTATGAGCTGAAATCTCTACAAATTGTGAGCTGACTAGACCGTTTCTCCTTTAATTTTGGGTGTCAGGTATTTTGTCTGAGCAGTGAGAGAAAAGTAATTAAGACAACCCAAACTGATACCTTAATTTAAATTTCTTGAAGCTCATGAAAAGCAAGGTTAGTGAGGAGGATAGCTAAATATCTGTCTTAAGTAATTCTAATAGAATACAATGTCCTGAAATGTCAGATGAGAGTGGTGCAGATTTTCATGTAACCAGAAGTATGGCAGGAGACAATCTAGAGGTGAGCAGGACGATGCTAATTACTATCTCAATATGTTTTTTTTAAAAAAATGGTCACACATGGTATGTTGCATTTTTGTGTACTGGTCTAAAGATGGCTCCCCCACATCTATCTATCCCTTTTATTAGGAAAGAGAAAGTTTCCCATGAACTAGTCATCCATATTAATTTATTTGAAATGGTTACACCTACTGGAAGAGAAGCTTGGAAAATGAGTGTTAAACTTTTGCAGTATTTCCAAGAAGTGCTCTAGAGAGAAGGGTTGGAGAGTAACTAGCACAATGGATGGTATAGCCTCCGTGGGGTGGTTCAGTTAAGCTTTGGGAACTATACACTCTGCCACTTGGTGCTTACCATAACTCTGATGTAGGAAGGAGGGTGGACAGTCTAATGTGGATTTATGTTTTAATGTTGCTATCATTTTTCTTTCTTCATATTTTTAAAAGGCATTTCACAATTCTACCTGTTGAAACTAGGCCACTATAATGCTTTGTCCTAAAGAGAAAGACTTTATATTCTTGAACAGTCATTTAGTATATTTGTGTGGTGGCTTAGGCTCTCTGATAAGGATACTATTAGCCACTTAGGAGTACCAGTGGTTTATTGGGAAGTGATGCCTGTGAGAGAGAAAAGGACATGATGCAGCATTGAGGAAAAAAGACCCTCAGACTGTGAAGCAGATCTGTCAAAGTTTTGACCAAGCCAATAAAGAGTTCTTGAGAAAAGATAGTTTGAATCTTACATGGTGCAGAAATGTCCAGAGTAGTATCCCTATCGTGATTGCTCAGTCACTGGTTGAGAAATGTGAGGAAAGAACACAAGCCTGATCTAAACTTGCCAGTGATTCCTGGAGATCCTCTGACAGAAGCTGTCAGCAGCTTCTTTCAGAGCTTAAATGGCAAGCTCTTTTTATGTGGTACTGGGGATCAAACTTGGCACCCTAACATGTACTAGGCAAACACACTACTCTGGAGCCTCATCACTAGCCCACCAACTTTTTTCTTGACAGATCTGAGTGGCACACCTCCAAGGTTACCACTGAATGGTTTTTCAGTCATGTTGCTTATCAAATTGCATAAGCAATTCTTGTGTCCCTACTATGTATATACTGATCTGCTAAGCTCTTTGGTGATTTAAGGAACTATGAGACACATGGTTATCTGTCATTCTCTCCCCTTCATGATCTTAGACCAGTGTCTTTGGTTAACACAAACCACAAACTGGGTCAGATAAAAAAGGAAGCCTTTTTTGACTCACGGTTCTGAAGCAAGGTTGAAGGGCTGCTCTGATGATGGCTTTCTTACTACCAGAGACTCAAGGCAGCACAGGGTATCATGTGCTAAGAGATAAGGAGTATACAAGAAACCCTTGTCATCCCTTAGTCTGTAGGCATTTTTCTTCTCCTCCTTTTTCCATTTTTGCCTTTGTTTCCTTTTCCGGACTTTGACCCAAACAACCTTTCACACATTTAGTGCATGCACAAAGAATGTATGATTTGTGCCACAAATGTGAATTCTGTATACAGCAGGGAAACTTTATGGTAAAAAGGAAAAAAAAAATGGAAACAAAGCTTATGTATATAGGGGGGTGGAGAGGCTAGGGAATGGGAAGAAGAAGTAAGAATTAAGATAAACCATGTACAGTTGTAAATTCTCAGTGATGAATGTAAAAATAACGTATACTTAAAATGTACCAATAGACTCAATTAAGAAACAGAACAAAATGAAACAGGGAAACCACCATTAGCTTGGGACCCAGAGGTTAGAGCAAGATACTGGTCTTGGGAATTCTAAATTGATCTAAGCTGCTTTATTGTATGCCATCTTTGCCCTCCAAACTTCATTTTAATGAATTTCTATGGCAAAGCTTTCACCTCCTCCTACCAAGACAGTTTACAGTTTCTATGACAATCTCCAGAAGGAGGTGAATGAATATGGTCTAGAAAGGAAGAGTAGATGAGATTCTTCAATACATGATGTCATTTCACAGGACAAATTATGAATATTCCACCAAATTATTAATTTGACTAACCTCTATCTCAAGAAAGCAAATAACACCTTTTTCTTTTGACTGTGGGCAAATGATCTGAGAGCTCTGCTTCTGGTTCTATACTCCGCTGGTCACAGAAGAAAGTCTTGCCTCTTTGTTCCACTGCTTCCTGCTGTGGTTACTGGTTCTTCCCTGGAAGGTTAAAGAACTGGGATTTGGCTTACAGAAAATTGGTTAGCATTAGCCAAACTGGCTTCTGTAGCAGATCCACTCTTAGAAAAACCTGTTAAGCCATTAAGCCATGGATTCATTAATTACATGACTAAATTAGTCCACCCATGAGGATAAAGCCCTGATTACCTCAAAGTTTTCATCTGGTCCCACATTGTCACCTTTAATAAATGGGACTACATTTCAATGTGAATTTAGGAGGGAACACACCATATTCAAACTGTAATATCCACCTTACTCTGTCCTCCTGGAATATACCACAAGATTCCAGTGCACTCTGGTTTTCATTTGGATCTGACCAAAGGGCAACAGATCAAAAGGATAGAGAATAATGAAGAGGAAAATTCTTCCCTGAACTCTTCTTTATGAGGTCACCTTGGGTTGTTGTGTCCCTTACCCAAACATTTCTTTTCTTCTCAAGAATCATTCAGCATACTTTTCTCTCTTTCCATGTTCCAGTAACCTCTAACTTTTCTTCCTTTCAAGCATAGAAATAAAAGTAGCTCCATCTGTGTAACAGTATAAATAGGTTCCTGCACTATCCCTTCTATTTTTCCTACTCTCTGCCCAAACCTTTGCTATCATATCCTTTGTGAATCAAACCTCCTCAAATTATCTTAATTTGAATTTGCCATCTATGTTCAGTAGGCACCCTGACTTATACACTTGATTTTTTATTTTTGCATGCATATGCCCTTTCTACAAAATTAGTTATGTATAAGGAATTTGATGCCAAAGCTGTAACTTACATTGGGTTTTAAATAAACAAACATCTTTTATACAATGCAGTTTTTCCTGTGAGAATACTTGTTTTTCCATTCAACTAAAGATACATTTGGGGTTCACTGTGTATGTCAATGTGCTGTTACTATTATGCGTGCAGGAATACCTGTGCAGCCTTCAAAGAGTAACTAGAACATAGGCTCAGATCTATAAAGTATAGCTAAGCAATAAAGAGGCTGAAATTGAAATATATCCAGTGAATTATGAATGCGCTGTAGAGAGTGTGATTTTTTAATGTAGGAAGCAAGGAAAAAGTACTGAAAAGAGGACACTTGAAATGAGTTTTGAGAGCAGTATTCATTGGGAAACAAACAGTAACAGTTGTGGTCACTATTCAGCTTTCATGTCACTGAAGAATGGCATAAAAAGACAAATTTGAGAATGGTCACAAAGGCTAGGTCATAAGGACTACCTCACTCCATGCTAAGTGGCTTGAATGTCACATACTGACTGTGGAGAGCTATTGAAGAGTTCTCTTCAGGGGTGTGAGAGTGCCAGGTGTGCATTTTAGAAAGTTAGGCTACCAGTGTTCTGCAGGAGAAAAGCCAGACTCATAATGAGTCAGTTTAAGCTGCTACCTCCTGAAGAATGGACAGGCTCCATGTGGAGGCACAAACCTGTAATCCCAACACCATGGAGGTGGAGGCAGGAGGATAATAAGGATCTCAAGCCTAGATAGGGCTACTTACTGAATTCAAGGGTGGCCTGGACCACAGCGACAACAAACAGTAACATAAAATGGATAAACCTTGGACTAAGAGAGTAGGGCATAATGTGACAAACTGTAGAGATGCAGATGAATTTGGAGATATTGATTGAGTCAGCAGGATAATAAGAAGGTGCTACTTCAGGAAGAAACTGTCATTTCTGAGTATTATGTGAATGTCCAGAGCAGAATGAACTCATTTTCAATTGTCTTAGAGCAATCTGGAAATACTCTGGTGTAATGGCTCTTGAACAATAATATGTTAGTATGTAGTATTGCTTTAAAATGGGAAGAATAAGTTATCTCTCCTTCAAATTTCCTGTGCAGTTGTTTAGTGAAACCGATTTTTTTAAAAGAGGAGTATCATGTTCGGGAAGGAACTTTATGGAAATAATATATAAGCTATTAACTTTGTGACTTTGCTTTGGTGTACTTTCTATCTGATTGCAAATTTGTTTCTACCAAGGAATAGACTTTTCTTTTTCTTATTGGTAGTTTAGACTTTTTTTTTCCCTCTTTTTAAAATCGAAGAGCTATATAGCCTGCGGGGAAAAACTGAAAGCAATAGCACTTCCTGTGAAAAAAGAACTGCATGTCAAGGCTTAGCATGTAAAATAATACCACGTTGTAAATTTTGATAATTACACTTGAAGAGTTTTGTTTCCTGTTGCTAACTTATTCATGCGGTTCCTGGTGATGTTAATGATAATCATTGTGTACTTTTCAAGAAGAGAATAAAATTTACCCTAAAAATAACTCTGGAAAATATCTCAGATTCAGTCCTTCAGAAAGCCTACAATGAAAATAATTCATTGTGCCCTTTATTTCTTTGTTTTTATTCTCATCAAAAATAAACAGTAAGGGGCCGGAGGGTTAGCTCAGTGGTTCCGGTGCCTGCCTCGCAAGCATAAGGACCTGAGTTCGATCCCCGGTTACCACATATAATGCTGGGTGTGGTGGCTCACGCCTGTAATCCCAGCACTCAGGAGGCAGAGATGGGAGGATTGCTGAGTTCGCGGCGGCTTGCCTGGGCACCATAGTGAGCTCAGGGCCAGCCTGAACTACAAAGCAAGACCCTGTCTCCAAAAAGCAAAAAAAAAAA
>PVIC010031781.1:0-21097 GCA_004025085.1 Thryonomys swinderianus | reverse complement strand
AAAAAAACCACATCTTCTTTATCCACTCTCCAGTTGATGGACATTTGGGTTGTTCAAAGCAGCCAAGAAACATATGAAGAAATGCTCAACATCTCTGGTCATTTGAGAGATGGAAATGAAAACAACATTGAGATTCCACCTCACTCCACAAAGAATGGCTGCGATCACAAAGTCAACCAACGATAAATGCTGGCATGGCTGTGGGGAGAAAGGAACCCTTCTACACTGTTGGTGGGATTGCAGACTTGTGCAACTATTGTGGAGATCTGTGTGGAGATTTCTCAGAAAACTAGGACTACGGGTCCCATTTGACCCTGCTACACCCCTGCTAGGAATATACCCAAAAGAATTTAAAAACTCACATTGGAAAGACAGATGTACACCCTTGTTCATAGCAGCTCAGTTCGTGATAGCTCAATCTTAGAAGAGTGGAATTTTCATCCACATGATCTTTTAGTGCTAGCTGAAGTTGCTCCACATTTTTCTAATGTGTTTTGAAGACCGTTTTATTTGCAGCTATGTGAAAATGGATGTGTGTCAATGCATCTCCTAAAGATTATATCTTTCCTGTAATGTCAAGCATCATCTCCACTTGTTCTAAATATTTAGATTTCTGTTCTCCATGTCCTTTTCTAAAATCTCTATTTTAAGCTCGAGTAAAGATCTAGACTTACAGTTCTTTATTAAGAACATTCAATCTTGTGTTTTATTTGTTGAATTTTCTGATACTCTGTTTGGGGGACTGGTTTCCATTAAATTTGACTCAAGGCCTCCAGTTTCATTTTCTTTCTTTTTTATTGGTACATTCTATTGGTACATTATACATACACATCACAATTACACTCCACATTGAAAATTTGTACAAGTATATAACATAATTCTCATTTTCCCCCTTCTCCTACCCACTCTACACCGCCGTCCCTATGTACACAAACTTTGTTTCCTTTTTTAACCATCAATTTTTTCTTTCCTCAGTATTTATCCCTAAACACCATTTCCCTTTGAATATTTACTATTTCACAATATTGATCATGCATTCTAGGACACATTTACTTTAGTTTTTCATACCAGAGAAAAGATATGATATTTACACATCTGTGACCTATTTATTTCGCTTATGAGTATGTCCTAAAGGTACATCCGTTTGAGTATAAATGATTCAATCTCATCATTCTTTATGGCAGAGTAATACCCCATTTTATTTAAAAAAAAAAAAAAAACATCTTCTTTATCCAGTCTAGAGTTGATGGACATTTGGATTGTTTCCAAGATTTAGCCATCACAAACTGAGCTGCTGTAAACATGGGTGCACATATGTCACTGTGATATGAATCTTGTAATTGTTTTGTGTATATCCCCAGTAGAGGAATAGCAGGGTCAAATGGAACTTCTAGTCCTAGTTTTTTGAGGAATCTCCACACTGATCTCCACAATGCTTGTACCAGTCTACATTTCCACCAACAATGGAAAAGGGTTTGTTTTTCTCCACAACCTTGCCAGCATTTGTTGCTGGCTAGTTTCAAGATAGCAGCCATTCTTTGTGGAGTGAGATGAAATCTCAGTGTTGTTTTCATCTGATGTCTTGAATGGCGAGTGATGTTGAGCATTTCTTCACATACTTCTTACATGCTTTTACATCTTTCTCTGAAAAGTCTCTGTTCATTTCAGATGCCCATTTTTGAACTAGGTCTTCAAATTTGGGAGGACTTCTATCCTATGAAGCTAAGCTTCTCAAGGATTTGATCTCTCTGAAGGGCAGAAGTTCCAGTAAACTGTTATTTGTCTTACTTGCAGAGTAGACTTCTGATAATTTAAACAAACGCTACCCTAATCATCACTTTCATAGTAATGCCTAAGGTGGCTTGTCCACAGCCCTGACCACTACTCCCCATTTTACTTAAATAAACATTTTGTTCTACAGTCCTGGCTCCTTCTAAAGCCACAGAGACCACAGGAAGCAATGCTGTTATCCATCCTCAGGTTGGGTCTGACATGAGTTGAAAAGTTCAAGGAGGAGCCAAGAAGAACAAGAGGGCTTATGGGGCATTCACGAAATTCAGCTTTTAAAAGTAAGGAAAAACAGGGAAGTGCAGTTTCTGTAGTCACACATTTTATGAATGTGTATTCTAACTGTGAACAAGGGAAGCCCAATGCTTAGCTCCTTTTTTCTAAATACAATGTTTTGTTTTATGAAAGTCTTCAGAATGATCATTTCGAGGCAGGGACAGGGCTGCTGAGCCACCTGAGTTCCTTCTCCAGATGATTATTCCTGTGCATGGGATAAAACCAACATCATGGAAGATTTCTACATGGGGTACCAATTTCTTTACATAAGTTAGCTCATAACAGCATTTTAAGTATCTCTATTTTCACCTCTTACAGATGGATTAACCAAGATTCTTTGAGGTTCTAAACCTGTTTAAGGGTCACAGAATTAGTAAGCCCTTGATTCTACCCAGGGTTTGTGATATGAAACATGACAGAATAACTTGGGGAAATATTCCAAGTAGCAATGAGAGTTACAGGTAATGGGGGGCTGGCTGAATATACATTAGATGTAGTACAAATGAATATTGTAAAGACAATTTGAAGTCTTCTTTTATGGAAGACCTTGAGTAGAAAAATCAGGAAAAGAAAAGAAAATAGAAAAGTAAGGAAAAAGAAAGGAGAGCAAGGTAAAGCAAAGCAACTTAAGGCTTCAGGCCAGAGTTTTGCAAACTGCTCAACTAAGTTGTAATATTTCTGGTACATATTTGCAGTTCTGACTATTGACACAGTAGCATAAAGGTAACCAATTGGATTTCATATCTCTACCCAACTCTTGAGGTAAAATACTTTTACATTTGTCTGTATTATACTTCAGCATAATACTTAGTTTTAAATGGCTCTCATGCATAAATATAAAAACTTAACCACTGTTTTTGCATGAAAATTACTGCAACAATATGAATGGAGTTAACATGGATGATGATGAGTTGTGCTGAGAAGATTATACTTGTATAAGATGGATTGCAAGAGAGAGAGAGAGAGAGAGAGAGAGAGAGCAAAGTGCAAACCACCAAAAAAAGATGATTTCTATACTGATAAAATAATAGTTTTGTATTTCTATATTTTAATTTTTCATTTTATAAACAAAAAGCTTAATAATTGGAAGTATTACTCCCCAAAAGCAGTGCATTTTTTGCAAATTTATTAATATAATGTCACTGCTTCCTTCTGATTTTTTTCCATAAATAAACAGGCCTCCTTTGAACTTCAGGTAGAACCCTGCTTTAAATGAAACTCTCTTTGAATTCAAGATTGGGTCATTTTAGCCTTGCAGTATGTTCCAATTTTCTGATCTAGATGAAAGTTTAAAAAAAGAGAGAGAGAAAGGGAATTCATTCTCACTGGAGGAGTAGTGTGACTCACTGGGGCTTTCTAGCTCTAAGTTCCCAAGTGATAGGAATGAGACTTGCACCCATCTTTTTTAAGTGTCCCCCTGTTCTGCCCTGTGTGCACTCAATTCCTGTGTCTGTTACTCTCCATCTTCCTCCTGGGGGTCTGAATATATTGTTCTGGCCAGGGCTGGCCCAGGGATTGGTTTGAGTGGCAGTGGCTGATGAAGGAAGAGATCTAGCATGTTTGTGCAAGAGATAAATTTGAGGTTAAACTAGTATGCATTTTTTTTTCAGTGCTTGGGGATAAAATGCCATAAATGTACCCAAAGAGCATCCACCCAACCTACACTTGTTGCTCCTCCCATCCACGCCTTTAAGTTTCCATCATCTCTGGTTTGATTGCCAGGGTTGGCATAAAATGCTACCTGTATCACACCAAAACTTTCCTATGAAAAGATCTCTTCTATAGAATTTGTTATTTCAAAGGAAAGACTGCCCTCTCTGATTTGGAATATAGATACACATAACAGTTTTTGATTCCATACCTAGTATGTGCCAGACACTCTTCTAGGTACTAAAGAAACAGCAGTTAGCAAAACAGTAGTCTCCATCCATAGGGCACTGCATTCCAGTGTAGGGGGGGAGACAAATAAGTAAAATTTAACTGTATTATAAATTGATAAATAGTATGCAAAAAGTAATGTAAGAAAACAAAATTGTTGGGAGATTGTGAGATTAGATAGAAAGATTGTGGAGGCAAACCAGGCTGACATGTGTTGAGAAAATAGCACAGACAAAAGCCAGGAGCAGAAGAATTTCTTCAGTGTTCAGGAGACAGCAAATGGCCTAGAGAGGGTGAAAAGGGAAGACAGCAGAGAAGTCCAGACAGGACCTGGAGGAACAAATCCTTGTAAGCCCTGTACAGACCAAGCCCTTGCGTGTGAACTGGGAAGTCACCAGAGGCTATTGACAAAGAGTGTGTATTTGCTATGATCTAACTTGTTTTTGAAGGTGATTGTTTGAATCACTGGTGAGAACAGGAACAAGGAGAAAAGGAAGAAACAAGGAGATTGATCACATGATTATTGTGATGACCCAAACTAGAGGGCCACAGTTATTGTACGAAAGTTGAGAAATGAATGAATGCTGGTGTGTGATTGACCAATACGAGACAAAGATAATCTCTAAGGCTTTTGCTGAAATAACTGGGGAGATGCAGCCATTATTACTTGAGGGGAGAAGCTATAAGAGAAGAGATGCAAAAAGAGAAACTGTCCAGTACCTACTGCTTGTCCTTATAGCACTGTGAACAAAAGCGAAAGATAATAGTGTAATACATTTATATGAAAACTCATATGAAATCCCTAGGTTGAAAGTTTTACATCAATATTATACATAATATCATGGACACAGATCATCAGATTATTTGGTGAGAACTCTTATTCACTCTTACAATTTTAGCACCCAAAATTAGTATTCAGAAGGTACTCATTTGACCAAGTTTACCCCCATGGAAACTACCATGTGTAACTTTGTTTTTAAATCATTCCCGCTTTTGTAGCCACTTACAGACTTTTGGGCTGCATTTTTTCCCAGACAAAAACTTAAATTTCCTCCAGATGATTATGTTTTATTCAACAAAAAAAAGTAGTCATTAACTTACCCCAAACAGACTAGTTGCTCCCCACCAAGCTAATCTTTAAATACAGTAAATCTTGCCCCTGATAAGCAACTGACATGCTGTGCAAATGAACAGGTTTCCATATCATGTAAAGAAGATGGAAAGATGCAGTCTTGCAGGGGAGGAGAATTGAGTCTGTGAGTCCCCGTGGAGAGGGATTAGGTCCTTTATCACTTTCTGAGGTGCCAAACCTTTCCAACTGTGACCATGTCCACATTTTCTTTGAAGTAAAACCAGAATGATGTGTTCTATGTTAACATTACTTTAAAAAAATTGCTTGTGAACATTTCCAGCCTCCTCTCATTGACAAATATAAAATAATAGTAGTATAATTAATACAAAGAACTGATGCTTTTGACCAACTTCATTTTCTCTCTGAAGCATGAACCTGACACCATCTACCTGCAGTAGAAAACTTCATTGTAGATCTCTTCTTCATATTGTTGTACATTACAAATAGAACAAAAATGTGGTTTTCCCTAAAATGAAGTATTACTCTGCCATAAAGAATAAGTTTGAATCATTTATACTCAAATGGACATACCTTGGGGATACACTCATAAGTGAGATAAATAGGTCACCAGTATGTAAATACTGTATCTTTCCTCTGGTATGAGAATTTCAAGATATAAGTGAGTTCTAGAATGTATAATAGATTTTGTGAAATACAAAATATTCAAAGGGAAAGGAATAGGGTAAAGTAATGAGGGGAAAGAATAAATATGATCTTAAAAAAAGAAAGCATATGTATATAGGTGGTAGGGTGGTTAGGGAAATGGGTAAAAATGAGAATTATATCATATATTGATACAAATTCCAAATGTTGAGTGTGATCATGATGTGTATATAAAATGTACCAGTAAAGAATTCAATTAATAAAAAATAGAACAAAACCCCTTGTTATTCTATATATCACCCAACTACAGAAAGTGTATTGCCCCTTCTCCAAAAATTTTAAACAAATAATAATGATCAATATAATAATATGTGAAGCACTTTTGAGTATATCACCAAGTGCAATTTTCATACCACCATCTTCATTGGATAAATGAGAAAATTAAAAGTTTGAACTGAATTCTAAACAAAAGGCTTAAAAAGCAATATTTTATGCTGCTTTGTTTTATTAAGTAAATTGCCTAAAATGTGGACAACTTTTGTGACTTTCAAATAAAGGAAAGGTTTTTATAGTTTAGTAATAATATATTCTTGAGTTTTTCTCAAACCTTAAAATTACAGCTACTAAAAATGTCTTCAATTCTTAAATCAACCAACAACAAATGCTGCAGGGCTGTGGGGAGAAAGGAACCCTTCTCCACTGTTGGTGGAGATGTAGATTGGAGCAACCACTGTGGAAAAAAGAATGGAGATTCCTCAAAAAACTAGGATTACAGGTCCCATTTGATCCTGCTATTTCCCTGCCAGATATATACACAAAAGAATTAAAAGCATCATATCACAGCAACATATGTGCACACATGTTCATAGCAGCTCAGTTTGTAATAGCTAAATCTTGGAAGCAACCCAAATACCCATCAACTGGAGATGGTATAAAGAAGATGTGGAGTTTTTTTTTAATAAAATGGAGTGTTAGCCATAAAGAATGATAAATTTAGTCATTTATCTTCAAATAGATGTACCTTGAGGACATTTAGATGATACCTTGAGTACATACAGATGTGTAAATGCCATATTATTCCTCTAATCTGAGAAACTGAAGGTATAAATGAGTTCCAAAATGTATGATAGGTATTGTGAAATAGTAAGAAAATGTTCAAAGGGAAAAGTAAAGGGGGTAGGGATAAGTAAAGAAGGGAAAGAAAAATGTGGTGGTAAAAAAATGGAAACAAGCCTTATGTATCTAGGGCTGGGGTTTGTAGGGTGGACAGGACACTGAGAAAAAATGATCAAGATATGTCGTGTGCAGGTAAAAAGCTCAATGTTGAATGTTATCATCATCTGTGTATCAAATGTACCAATAAAATCAATTTAAAATTTTTCTTAAATTTTTATCTATTTTGTTTATTTTATTTAGGCGTTTTTGTTTGTGTGGTTTTTATTTTTACTTTCTATGTACGACACTGAAGACAAGTAAAATACAGCATAATTTTAGAGCCAGACATTTGGATTCTGATTCTTTCATATTAGTAAGTTGTGACGTAGGGATGGGTCTCTGGGTTGGTGTGTGAGTATGAGAGACAGAGACAGAACCAGACAGCAAGACAGACACAGAGAAAGAAAGGAAACTTAGGCAAGTTATCTAACTTCTCTATTTGAATTTTTGAAGGATGAGAATAACAATTATACTCTGAATATTATGAGGATTAGATAGATTAGATCATGGAAAGCATAGAATACTGAATCTGATGCATAATGTGCCTCGTTATCTCCTTCCTGACCTGAATGTTAAAGGATCTCAGGAATTATTTCTGAGCACTCTTTTCTTTTATCTTGCACATATTCTAAGTATTCACAACCAGGACTGTGACCTTAAATGTTATGCATCTACTTTCACATCTCAAATTTAACTTTGATCTACTCATCTTCAGAGCATTTCACATGTCTTAGAGCATTTCAAGTTTCAGATGTGCAAATTTTAAATCTTTCCTTTATTCTATAAACTTTTCCTTTCTCCAGTATTTTTTTAATAAACTGAGTTTATTGGTACATATTAGGCATACATTATGATCATATTCCTCACTGGCAATTTGTACCTGTACATAATTTAGGGCAATGGGAAAAAAATAAGAATCGCTAGTCTTATGTGTTTCAGTGAATGAAAACACCATGTGCCTACTTGGTTAAGTTAGAAACCCAGGAGCTATGTGTGGATTGGCTCTTCCTCCCCTCTGAAGTTAAACCACTACTAAAGTGTTCTTCCCTCGTATCGAATGTACATCTCAAATCTCCCTTGTTTCTCTCTCTGTCTGTGTCTGTCTGTCTCTCTCTACTACCTTCCCTCACCCCATCTTCATCCAAGTCACCATGCCCTCCCTCCTGAGCAGCTGTCTGAATCCTCTGCTTTCACCTTATCCCCTTGACTCCCTTCGCACACAGCAACCACAGAAATATTTGGAAGATATAAACTACACAGCATCTCCTTGCTTTAGTGGAGTCATTTTGCACTAACAACCAAACTCAGTAACCTCTATAACTTTCCCATCAGAGATACCTCATAGTCACAAACTTCTCACTCACTACCTTCTACTTTCATCAACTCTGTTCAGAGTCCCCAAAACCACTCTCAGGTTTAATGATTCACTAAAAGAATCTACACAACTTAGAAAACCTGTCATGAGAATGATTTTAGCTTATGCTGGCAAAAGGATACGGATTAAAATCAGCAAAGGAAAAAGGCTCACAGATCACAGTCCAAGAAAAGTCAGGTCATGCGCTTTCAACCACCCATGCCCAGTAGAGTCATATGAATAGTGCTTAATTCCCCCAGCAATGGTATATGACAACACATACAGACAAAAGGAGGCCTGCCGCCCTGAAGGCTCACTCAGACTATGGTGCCCAGGATTTTGTTGTGGATTAGCCTCACAGGCATGGGGTATCCGCATGACTGACCTTAGCTACTTGGTCTCCAAGCTCCAGGCCCAAACATACTACTTGGTTGACAGTCACCACTGTATCTCTCATTGTTAGCATAAACTTTCTGCTGTGGACCACAGCCCCAGCAAACAAAGCCACTTCAGGCGCAGTATGCCAAGTGCTTAGATGTTGTTCCTCAGGAAGTGGTCAAAGGCCATACTGTTCTTTGGAATGTGTAGGTTTGAACAACTTAAGGCCCGCTGAGTTAGTCCTTTGTTGCACACCATTTATTGGCAGCTCCCAGAGGAAGCCAAGCCCTTTCTCTTCTTGGGCCTTTGTCCCTGGTACTTCTTTCTGATTTTTGGATCTTATTTTAAACACCCTCTCATGAGAGACACCTTTCCTGACTGTGTGGTGCAAGTAGATCCATTCTCTTGTTATTCTCCATGTAGAAATCCAACTAAATATCTTGTAATACTTACCTTAAGTCATGATTATGTTTGTATGTTCTTATTTACTTGTTTATTGCCTGTCTCCCTTAATAGATTGAAGGTGCCCAAGGACAAAGATAGTGTGTGTTTTGTGCCACCATGCATACTGTCTGAGATGCAGTTGTTACTCAAAACATTTATTTAATAGTAGGAGCTGAAATTTTTCTGTTGTATATTTATAGTTTGCTATATCTGTAACCTCTTGGGTAGGTTGTGCTGCTCTGGGAAGTTAGACAATGTCTACTTTTCTTGAGAGCTTCCAGGTGTGCCTCTGTGAAGCTGCCCATTTTGTGAAGGTATGACAAGAGTTAGACAGAAAGCCCTCTTTTCTTCGTAGCTCCCTCCTAAAACTAACACACATTTCAAAAATACAGTATAGCTGGGCGTGGTGGCTCACGCCTATAATCCCAGCCCTCGGGAGGCAGAGACAGGTGGATTGCTGAGTTCGAGACTTGCCTGGGCTACATAGTAAGCTCAGAGCCAGCCTGAACTACAAAGCGAGACCCTGTCTCAAAAAAAAAAAAAAAAAAACAATATAATCATATGATCATGTCCTCATTTGCATTGTAAATTACATGTACATGACAATTACATTGAACCAGTGGTACTGGTTGGTAGAATTAATATATCATAGCTCAGGAAGATTTTAAATTTTGTGTGTGTATAGTTTTATATATATATACTTATATAGTTATATAGTCATATATAGTTATATATATAGTTATAAATTTGTCATGTATTTAGCTAATAATATTTCTTAAATAGCTGAATAAAAATGTATTGTTTTTGGTTCAAAGAAGCCTGACACAGACAGCAAAGTGGAAAATACATCCAAAAGACTCTGATTCACAGTGCTATGTGTAAATTTGGGAATGATATTCTAATAAACAGAGACTTCTGTCACTTTTGAAGTTCTGAAAGAAAAAAACTAATTGCCCATGGCAATTTTCAGGAAATTTATTCTTTCATAGTAATGAAATCATGTGATGTGTGTCTCATTCAGATTTTATACAAGGATTTGAGAAAATACAGTACTTCTAAGTAAAACACAGTTGTAAAAGCCTTCTGTGATTTCACATTTTCTATTTCAGTACAGAACTCTTGCCTTGTCATTTAAGGTTCTAGAGAATTAGGAACAAGCTTATATTTATAACTTCATCTTCCAAGCTTTAAAGGTACTCCATATTGGCCTTAGTGTATTGTCTACTATTCCCTGCTCTCAAATAATCATGTAGTCTAATTGAACATCCCCTATTTAGAATGTAGCCTTAAATATGTGAAGAAACACGAGTGTACCTGGGTGCTCATTAATATTACTCACAGAATGCCAGCTGAACATGAAGAAAGCAGTGCTCTGGTCTCAGACCCTCCCCCGATTAGCCAGCTCACAGGATTATAACTCCCTGAGCCACTGTTTCCTCACTCATGCATGAGAATATTGAACAAGGTGCCCTCCAAATTACTTTTAGTTCTAAAGGCCTGGATTCATTCTTCCTTATGCTGAGAGTCTAGATGTCTTTCTTCGTTATCAAGAGATTAGATTGTGACAATCAACCAAGTGGGCAGTTCAGGCTGATCAAAGGTGAGTAACCAATAAACTGCACTAATGAGTGGTCCATCATGTTTTTTTGTAATAAATTGATTTAAGCTTGTTATTACTTTAGTGGCCCCTTCAAGATTCATTGCTGAAAAATTTCTGTCTTTGGTAAAACTCCAAATTTGGAATAGATTTGTGCTAATGAAAAACCTAGAAGAATGTTTTAGAACTACCATTTGCTATAACATTTGGTAAAGTTGCAAATACTTTGGTGTCCTATGTAAAAGGTTTTGTGAAGAAGATGTATGGCTGTTCCTCTCTGGCCCACAACACCTTTGTTCAGAACTTCTCCAATCTCACTGCCATGTTCTTCAGATCTTTAATACCTTTCACCTAGAGAGTTGCAATAATCTTTGAATTTCCTGTCCTATCTCGTCTTGCTGCACAGGGCAGATCTGTACTGTGCTTTTGGATTATTCTTTCTAAAACATAAAGTAGGAATGTATACAGGTGACCTTGCTATTCAAGGTCATAAACATCATGTATCTAACCTGTATATCCCCCAGCAATTGCCCATATTTACTGTTTGCACCCACAAAATTTTATCACCCCATACTTCTAATCACATTCAATTCTTTCTACTTCTGTGCCGTCCCTTTCCTCATGTCTATTAATATCCTGCAAGTCACCTCTTCCAAAACACCTCAAATGTGTTAGCGCTCCCATTAATACATAATTTCCAAAGCCAAATAGATACGATCTTTTTCCTTTATCTATCCTAGGTGCCTTTCCCACTGGGCTTATATTCTGCCCCCTATTATTTTGTACCTAAAACAGTAAAGTTGTGGAATTTCAGAGCTAGATGAAACGTTGCAGAGTATCCTTGTTTGAAAGATCTTTTATGCATCTTACTGAATTGTAAATAGGGATATAGAATGGCTTTTAATCTGGCCTCTTGCTTTCACATTTCTAAGCTTGTACCATAATGTTTTGCACAAAAGAGTTATACATTTGTTGGATAAAATAAATGCAATCATCTTAACATGTAAAAAATGTGTATACATGTAGAAATTCACAAAATACATATTCTCCTTATGTTAGCATAATTGCAAATTGTTATTAGAATACTGCAACCTGCAAAATCTTTATTCTTTCACTAATTCATTCTTCCACCATTTACCAAGAATAGCTGTTCTGCATAGGTATTATGTTGTATTTTTATTGCCTTGGAATTCCTAGGGATGATCCAGCTGTTTGTTACAGGGCTTGTGGTTGTATTCTGTGTTTAAAAATAAACCCAAATTCTGGGTTTGGTGGCTCAGGCCTGAAATCCCAGCAATCAGGAGGCAGAGGCAGGAGGATGGCTGAGTTCGAGGCTTGCCTGAACTACATAGTAAGCTCAGGGCTAGCCTGAACTACAAACAAGACCCTATCTCAAATAAACAAACAAACAAACCCATCACAGCTTAGGTATATAAGGGAGAGTATGGTGAACTGCTAGTTAATGGCTTCATCTTTCACCTCTCCATGTATCAGTTTTTCATTAGGTCTTTATAGTTCCTCCTTTCAGTAGGTGCACTATGTCTTGCTTCCTTTTGATTATCAGTTAACACATAAGGTTTGCCTCCTTGGGGCAAATGTGAAATAGGTGGTGGCTTTAAAACACACTGTCTGTGTTCTCTCTTCTGTCATTGTCATGATCACAAGAAGAAGCCCACTAGACTTACCCTGAAGGGTAAGAACCACTGAGTTCCCCTTGTGGTTTGAGTTAATACTCAAAAGTTCGCTAATACCTGGACATCTGATCAAGCCCAGCCTATTCAGCAAGTGTCACTCTCTGCAGACTCATGTGCTAAACAAATGGACACAAAACTCCACTGAGATTGGTTATTTGTTTTACAACATTACTGTGGTGATAGATAACTAATACACTGAGAGAGCAGATAATCCTCTGTTCAATACATCCCCTAGCAAGGAGGTGACAGATATTTCAAATATAGTGGTTTCCTATTTGCTTAAGAATGGCTAGATCCAATATTTGTAGAATAATCAATGATGTTTCAGAAAGTTTGTTTTGCTGCAAAATTATTGTTTTCAATTGAGTTAAATGTATTAGAAAAATAATAAGAGCATTTTCAGATCCTGTGCCTTCTCTCTATTTAGAATCATAAAAAATAATTCTCTACTGCCGGGCATGATAGCTCATGCCTGTAATCCCAGCACTTGGGAGTCAGAGAAAGGAGGATTGCTGAGTTCGAGGCTTGCCTGGACTACATAATGAGTTCAGGGCCAGCCTGAACTACAAAGTGAGACCCTGTATCAAAAAAAAAAAATCTCTACTAAGCCATTTCCCTCAGACTCATTAACATACATGTTTCCCACACAGTTGCAGATATTAACATGCTGCTTCTCCATACCACCCATTGTCAACATTCTAACTTAGCCCAAGTTATGAATGACATAATGAAATTTAACAATGGCAGATTTCTTTTGGAGAGACAATTCTAGGGTCACCATAACTCTCTAGGAAATTGTGATGAATTAAAATAGTCGTATTGTTGTCATAGTTTCTCTCATTACCATTACCAGATACTGTCCGTGATGAAAAATCAATTTGTGATGTCTCTTGCATTTAAAAATTGCTCTTTTTTGTTTTAATTTAGTGGCAGCTGTTTCCAAAACCTTCTATTTGCTTTTAAGGCTTTAAAAAAAAAAAAAGACTTGGTACGTGAGAAGTATAAATCTTAAGGGAAGTACTTCCCTGCCTTCCAGCTACAGTGATAGTATGGCCATTAAAAAATATTTTACATTCCCAAAACCTTTACTACATGCAATGATGTAGCTTGAATTTGAGAAATAACTAATAGGATTAACAAGAGAAGAAAATACTAGCAAGAGTTAGAGGAGGTTGAAAAGGTTGGAACCCCTGTGCATTGATGATGAGAAATTAAAATGGTATGCCTGCTGTGCAAAATAATACAGTGGTTTCACAAAAATTTAAAGATAGATTTAGTATGTGAGTCATAAACACAAAACCCAAAAGGGCAAATATTATGCAATTCCATGTATATGAGGCTCATAGAATAGTCAAAGTCATAGAGGGGAAAACGTAACTACCAGAGTTTGGAAAGGAATGAGAATGGGGAGTTATTTTGAGGGGTACAGAATCTCAGTTTGGGAAAATGGAAATGTTCTAGAAATGAGTGATGATGGTGTTTTACAGATGTGAATGTATTTACTACCACTGAGTTATACACTTACAGTCATTTACATTGTGATTTTTTATGCTACATATTTTTACCACACTAGAAAAGATTAAAGAGACAAAACTGTCCAAGTAGCTAAAGTGGCTTCAATTACCTTCTGTTGTCATTCTGGGGGCATTTTTCCCTCTTTCTCTACTGGAAGTGCTAATATGTTGTGTTTTCACAGCAGTAAGGATGTTCTCTAGGAAGCCAAGTGTATCTTGAATCCTAGGCACCTCTCTTATGTCTTTGGGACAAGTTAATTAACCTTTGCTTACTCGTAATTTTTTCTTCTGTAAATTGTGACAATAATACCTGCCTAGAAAGGGGCTTTAAAAGTATTACACAGTTTAAGGGCCAGAGGGTTAGCTCAGTGGTTCTGGTGCCTGCCTCACAAGTGCAAGGTCCTGAGTTCGATCCCCGGAAACCACATATAATGTTGGGTGTGGAGACTCACGCCTACCAGCAATCAATACCGCATACCACGTCAGGCGTGGTGGCTCACGCCTGTATTCCCAGCACTCGGGAGGCAGAGGCAGGAGGATTGCTGAGTTTGAGGCTTGCCTGGACTACATAGTAAGCTCAGAGCCAACCTGAACTACAAAGCGAGACCCTGTCTCAAAAAAAAAAAAATTACACAGTTTAAAAACATTACACATTATCCTAGAGTTCAAAAGAGTCATTTCTTTTTCACTAGCTCTTTTGATTTTCCTTTATAGAGTTTGCTAAACACCACTTCTGTTTGCAGAATTTTAAGTTTCATGTTCTATCAAAGATCAAGGACACAACAAGGTCCACTTAGGTTTTATAGGAGTAGAGTGGCTCTTTGAATCTAGTTACTTCCCATTTACAACTTATACACTACTACAGTATAAATATAGTGTATGTTCTTATACACTACTAGAGTATAAACTATTAGGCTTTTAAAAACAATACTGCCATTCATCAGTATCTTTAGTTAATCCAAGTTCAATGCAAATACAAGAATGCCTTACAAATACTATCATGATAAAAACTCTGGTTCTTTTTTACAATAAGGACAATGAAAGCTGTACACTTAAATCACTGGTGATAGATAGATGACATTTGGTTTTTAGCTATAGCATTTGACATATAGTAAGTGTATTGCATATGTATGATTTTCATGGAAAGCCCTAGCTTCTGATTCCTAGAGAAGGACAGATTAAAAACTACTTAAGTGTTGCTATAAAACAGTGCTTGTAGCAGAAAAGCTTAAGAGAAACATTGAATTGTTGAAAGAATTGTCAGAAAAGTTTATTTCTTGCTACCACAGAGCACTAGATGAAGTCATATCAAATAACAAAATAAAGGTTTGTTCTGTGCAAAAGTAAAAAATGGTATTATGTAGGTTTAAGCAATAAAACAACAAAAGTAACTGCTGTGGTTGTGTTTTGCTGAAGGGTTGACTTCTATTGCTTCTTTTAGTCATTCCTTTTGCTTACATACAACTAAATGTAGAAATGACTAATGGTGGTCAACACGTATTGGAAGAGAACAATGTGAAGGAAAATTGATTTTTTTTATCACAAAGCAAGGTAGTAAGTATATCTAGGTATACTTGGAGAAAAAAATAATAAAAAATGTTTAAGTATCTTTGCCAAGATTTTTTTAATGAAAGCTTTTATGTTTATGAGTTTCCTGATGGAAGCAATGAGTAGCAGCCTTTACACAATTTGTTTCAAAGCAATATTTAAAAACATGAACGAAATATGCAACAAGAAAAAATCTGTGCCAGTCCCAAGGGTAAGGAGTAGCTGACAGTATAATGGATGTTTTCCATTTCTTCATGTCTAGAGATCTAGGTGGTTGCAGACCATATATTACTCCCATCCATTCCCACCATTTTCGCTGATGTTAATGGGAGGGCTGTTGCAGAAGTAAGGTAATCTGAAGTCTTATTTCACTTACGAAACAAGCTCATTCTATCTGTGTAAAAGCTTGTTCCTCTCTACATCCTGAAGATGGACAGAAATGCTAATGGTAATTAGATGAGTGAACTGGAAAAGAATTAAACTCAGAAATGTGGCTTTGAAAACATTCACTTTAAGACAGAAATGTTTTCAGGGAAGCAGCAAAAAACATTGAGAAGTGGTTGTGTTGTTCTGGTTCACATTGTCTGTCATCTCTGCAGCTTCAACCTGGTCCATACATAGGTGCTGAACTTCACATTTATGATTACAAATTGTAGAGAAATGACATTGCTTTTTTTTTCAAAGACTTCATTGAAAAATTAAGTGCAGTAATAGAAGCATTCAGAAGACCAGGTCCAGGCTTAACTGGGCTAACCAAACCCACTGTCTGCATGGGAATCCATTACTTTCTGTGACTTATCTCCCTTTGCAAACAGAAGCCTTTCCACTTTACATTGGGTCTTTACAGATTGCATTGTTTCTCCCTAAAATTCGTATGTTGAAATCCCAGCCCTCCCAGGACTTCACAAGAGAAATATAATGCTTGCAGGTATAAACAGTAGTTAAGTTAAAATGAGGTCACACTGGAGTAGGCTGGGACTCTAATCTCATATGACTGCTGTCCTTATAAGAAGGGGAAAATTTAAACACCAATGTGCATTAAAACCTATAAATTTTGGAACTATGTCAACACAAACTAAGGAACTCACAGAAGCTGTAGGAAAAGCCTGAAACAAATCCTTTCAGAATATCTGAAGAAGTATAACTCTGTCTACATTTTGTTGTATTTTGTTGCCTTAAAAAATCCATTCACTTACTTTTCTTGTGTAAAACTCTATGTTCCTACTGCTGGACCTTGAGCCCTCTGGATGAGACTCTAGTGCGGGTTTTTACAAGATGGTCGCTGAACTCTTGTAGGGAGACCTGTGAATGCCATCTGTTTTCCGAGTTTGGAGGTCAGGTAGCTGTAGGTCTTGTAGGAAGAGGCCTCTGTTGACACTTTGACCTTAGACATACAGTCTACAAAACTGTCAGTAAGTTTTGGTTCAGTCACTTGGATTGTGATACTTCACTTTAACAGTGTAAGGTTGCTTATACAGGCACCCTCTTCCCCACTACCAAGCCATTGTCCTCACCAGTGTTAAGAAAATTTCCCTTCACGTGGTCATTGTCATCGGCAGTAGGCATGCTTTTAGTCAGCTTCAGCTATGATTCTATTTCTTTGCTCCCTTATATAGCAAAATCAATGAAGAGACAATCTCCATTCCTTCTCCCTACTTCCTTTCCTTTACCCTCTCTGGAACTAACTCCAAGCAAATTTTTAGCAAAATTGCTTTTGACTTTCACATGTCAAATCTAGTACACATATCTTAATTTTTATCTTATTTTGTCAGCAGCATTCAATTTGGCTTCTAGGAAAACACTCTCTTGGTTCCTGTAATTCATTGGTCACTCTTTTTCAAGATCCTTTGCTATTCATTCCATTTGGTTGACTTCAATATCTATGTTTCTTTTATATTTCAGGAAAGCTTTTATAAAAATAAACAATTGAATGACGCATGTCTCATTTTCCAGACCTATTAAGATGTTCTAAATCTACACTCATTCTTAGGTGAGCTCCTCCAACCTTCCTGGCTTTAGATAAAATACCACTAAAATGCCAAGGCTTCCAAATTTATCTCCAGTTTGGACCTTGCCCCTGAAGTCAGTAACTGTCAGTTTAATGACAGCTTGATATCTTTATGTAGATGTCAGATAAGCATTTAAAGTAATGTCTGGTTCAAACCTGTTCTTGCTCAAATTTTTAAATGCCAACTCCGTTCTTTTTGATGTGTAAAATTTTGCCAATACGCTTAACTGTTTTCTGTTTTTCAAGTCTCCCATTTTAAGAGGGAATCCTGTTGGCCCTCATTTTGTAACTTGAAGAATCTAACCATTTCACCACCTTCTCTGCCTATTCAACCAACACCATCTCTTGCCTTGTTTACTGCATGTAAGATCCTTTTAATACAAGCTATATTTCATTAATAATTGATATATATAGTTTACTCTCCCCACAACTGCCTGGATCGTCCTTTCAAAACATAGTGTAGAGCATGTCACTACCGTAATGATTCCCATTTCATTTCTGTCTCACTTCTGTTCAAAGCCCTTATTGAATACTTTCAAAGTCCTACAGGTTCCACGTGATTTGTCCTTCATTTACTACATTCCAGCTACCCTGCTTCCTTACTTTGCAGCTATGAAAAGCATCCCACACATGACCTTGCCTCAGGATCTTTGAACTTGAAGTGTTTTTTTGTTTTTGCCAAGTGACTGTATTTCTTTACTTCTTCAAGTCTCTGTTTCAGCATTCTTATCGGAGAGCCTTCCATGGTAAAACTTATTCCCATCATTCTCTATCCTTTTTATCTTACTTTATAAATACTGAAAGGCTCATGAAGTTTATAACATGGGCCACTAGAAGGTATTATAGCACACAAATAAATTGATAGAATTACTGACTGATCCTGAGTCAAGCTTATAAAGTTAGACTATTAAGTAGTCTGATATTTCTGTGCTTTATTTTATTCTACAAGATGCCCACCTTGGCCAATGATATTCCTTGGTGTAAACTTCTGCTTCTTTTCATCTGCTTAGGATATGACCAATGTTCCTGTGTATCTTCTTTTGTGACTTCTTCGAGCAATCTTTTAAATCTTTATTTTCTCGATTTCTAGATGGATGCTTATCCCATGGTAGGTTATTTTGAATGAATGATTGTTGATGTTCATAGTGGATATTTAGACCTTAAATTTTTTAGTCGAGCTATGATCATGACCCAAAGTGATTCTGCTATGACCTTGTTTCATGGCAAGTTTGTTTTGCAAGAATTTAAATTGCATGTCTTCTAAAATGTAATAGCTAAATCATGTTTGGAGGGATCCGAGGTACATGGTGAAAACTTAGTTAAATAAGCTGAAGCACTGAAAGTAGCATCCAACTTTTAAGGCTTAATGTGGACAACATTCGTATTTGTACAGAGGCCCACATAAGGCAAGTATCACCTTTTTTCTTTTTTATTTTTATTCGTGGTTATGCACTTGCATCTATCTAGAGCCTTTTATCACATGATAACCAGATATTACTCTGTCTTGGTCCACATCCTTAGCACATTACATCAGCATTTCTCAAGCTTTCCACCTAAATACTTATATCAGAGGAGAACAATGTGCTTTCCCAGGGGTCTAGCTATGTAAACCAAAGGAGCTAACTACAATCCAAAAGTGCTTTGTGTTTTCATATAAAACCATGGAATTTTCCATTACACTCCCTGAGTCCATGTATTTTTTTTCTTTACTTCTTTAAATGCTGAGGATTGAACCCATGGCCTCATGCAGGTAGCTACTGAGCTATACCTTTAACCCCACTGATTTTTGTTTTGACATAGAATATTATATAATATTTTTAGTTAAATTATTTACATTTTGTCCCTAATCTTCAAAAGTAAAGTAATATGAACCACGTCTGTCTGAGGCTTTGAGTAGCCCATAGGACCTGACACCTATTTAAGTCCCTGATCTGAGATTTACACATAATCTCTGGAGAAAAGCAGAATTGACCACCCTTGTTAGACATGGCTTTGGAGCTAAACGCCCTGCTTACAAATGCTGCTGTCTGATTGTATGGCTGTTCTTGGCAGCTCATAACTTCCTGTCTGATCCACTCCTCATCTCTAATGGAATGATGCATCACTGTGTAATGAGTCCTATTTTATTCATTCTGTTCTATTACACCCGGATCAATAATGCAACTAACATCCTGAAGGCTCAATTATACCCAAGTTTCACTGTGGTGTCATCTACCTCAGCACAAGATTTAGTTTAATAATAATGAATTCCTAATAAGATTTTAATTACCTGAACTTCTAGAGCACTGTAACACAGTTTCAGCTCTAATTCATTTCGAGGTTTTCCCAGCCAGTCCTCCAGGGAATGAATACTAAGAAGAACCCTAAATGGAGACTTTATAAAGGACAAAAGTAAAAGCATGAAGGATGAGCCAAAGGGTTAGGAAGGTGGAGAACCTGCATGTGAGGGAGTCCTAGGAACCTTTTATCAGAAACATAAAAGGCCAGATGACAGAGGAATGTCACATCTACCTTCTCACTCAGCCTTCAGTGCCAGAGTAATAGAGGTGAAATTCATTGTGCAAAAGCAATAGTGGAACCAAAAGAAGAAGATGGGAAATTTTGATCCAGAAAATGATGTAATTAAAGAAACATCTTCCAAAAAAAAATTAGGAAGTCCTATCTGGAGTAGCATAGAATGGAGTAGCTGGTATGACAGGGCTGTGGCTGTTCCCACGATCCAGTATGAGGTGATTAGACATTGCAGGGTAGAAAAAAGTATCGAATTGGGGACTACTTTCTGGCTATGAAACTTATCTACAGTGAGAATGTGATCATATGCACAAGGTCATTCCAATGAGTAATGAGATAAAAGATAATAACATTTAGCAAAGGGCCAAGCCAACCTCTGAGAAATCCTACAGACAGACTGGTGTAGCTTGGGCTCTGGGAACTGCTGCTTCACTAATTATTCTTTCTATGCTAATGGCATCTGCTGTACAATCCCCACGTCCTCTAAGACACTCTTTTTTTTTTTTTTCTTTTTGAGACAGGGTCTCACTTGGTAGCTCAGGCTGGCTCTGAACTCACTATGTAGTCCAGGCAAGCCTCAAACTCAGCAATCCTCCTGCCTCTGCCTCCCAAGTAATGGGATTACAGGCATGAGCCACCACACCCGGCACTGTGGTATGTGGTATTGATGGCTGGTGGGTGTGAGTCTCCATGCCCCGCATTGTATGTGGTTACTGGGGATCGAACTCAGGACCTTGTGCTTGCGAGGCAGGCACCGGAACCACTGAGCTAATCCTCCAGCCCTCTAAGACACTCTTCAGCTGGGAGACGAGAATAGTAGTAGAGCCTCTCTGAAAATTACACACACACACACACACACACACACACACACATATACATATATATATTTTACACTCTATATATCAGTAATTAAAGTTTACTGTTGCTCAGGTTTTCACCAAGAAGCATCCAGCCCAAGTTGCTTATCATATTTTCTGAGGATCTGTGAAACTTCATAGATGTAGCTACTTTAAAAATGAGAGAGTGTTGGGCCGGAGGGTTAGCTCAGTGGTTCCGGTGCCTGCCTCGCAAGCGCAAGGTCCTGAGTTCAATCCCCGGTAGCCACATATAATGCTGGGCGTGAAGACACGCCCACCAACAATCACCACCCCATACCA
>PVIC010031780.1:0-21094 GCA_004025085.1 Thryonomys swinderianus | reverse complement strand
CAATGTTGTTTTCATTTGCATCTCTCGAATGACCAGAGATGTTGAGCATTTCTTCATATGTTTCTTGGCTGCTTTGATTTCTGCCTCTGAAAAGTGTCTGTTCATTTCAGTTGCCCATTTTTGAATTGGGTCTTTAAACTTGGGGAGGCTGATCTGTTTGAGTTCTTTATATATTGTCGATAATAGCCCTTTGTCTGATGACAAAAAAAAAACAGTGAATGAACAGAAAAATGAAAAACAACAACAACAATAACCTAAGCCTAGTAGTCTTCATGGAGTTCTTTCATTGCAACTAAGTTTAAAGTTTATAATATCTGTTTGAAATAATCCATGTTTTGTGTGGTGTGGATAAGAAATCTGAAAATATATTGGGAGAAATGTACTCATTGTTTTTTTCATATTGTTTAGGATATTGTATTAATACTGACATAGGTTTTATGTCATGATTCAGAATATTTTGTCTCTCAATCCTAAATAAATTCACTAAAATTGCAGAAAAAAAATACTTGATAAACTTCTTTGTGACCTGATTTTTATTTTCATGAAATTATTAATTTCAAAGGTCCTTATTTCTGCTATTACTCTCCTTATTAGATTAAGATTTTTTTCCATATGAAAATTGTATTCAATTACTGAGCAGAGAATTTTTCCTTTAATGAATATTGGAAAAAATTTTCTAAAAATAGAAACAGTGATTTCACTTCCACAGGTAAAGTAAGATTACCAGGTGACTTTTTTATTATATGTCTCAAACGTAGGCAGTTTTTAAAATGAATTTTAACGTAATTGTTACAATTACACTTATAACCAATAGGAAGCAAAGTTGTTTTTAAAACCTCAAATAGATATTTGCTAGTTTTCAAAAAATGTGGGATACTTTGGGTTTCTGATTAGTGGGTTAAAAAGACATGAAGTTGTTATTTCATTCTGCCAAGTTAGAGAAAAAAGTTAAACTGAAAAAATCAATTGTTCTTAAATCTTTTGGATAAATAAAGTCACCTGGCAAAATGTTTTCCTGAAAACTAGATTGGGTAGTACAGAGAGTAGTTTACTAGAGTAGGAACTGGTTGTTGGAAACCTAAATTTTAAGTATGCTAAAAGTCAGATGCTTAAGAGTGATAATTAAAAGCTTTAGAGAAGCCAGGTATGGTGGTACACACCTATATAATCCCAGCACTGAGGGAGACTGAAGCAGGAGGATTGCAAGGTTGAGTCCCACCTGGGCAATTTCTTGAGAACTTGTTTAAAAATAAAAAAGGCTGTGGATGTAGCTCAGTATGAAGCCCCTGGGTTCAATCCTCAATACTACAACAAGAAAAAAACAGAAAACCTTCAGAAGAACCATTCCATTTTTGCTTCTAGAGGTAAAATTTTACCTGTAAAGTTTACCTCTAGGAACTCCAGTAGATTCTCATAGAATAATTTCTAATGAATTATAGTAGTAGGAGAGAAAAAAGAATAATTTTGAAATATTATACACTAGAATATTTAGTTCTTAACAGAGTGTGCCTTCAGGAGGAAATGGTTTTTTTTGTTTCTTGTTTTATTGTGTGTGTGTGTGGTTTTTTTTTTTTTTTTTGTGGGGAGGGCTCCCTGACCTCCTGACTGAGGGTACAGGAAGGATAAAAGACAGAAAGGATTGCTCTGACAGGGGCCGAGTCCTGAATTTAGCTTTCCCAAGGCTATGGCCAGAAGGCTGGGTCTTGTCAGTATTTATTGATCGCGCACCATAGCAGGTGTGAAGTCAAAAGGAGGAAACAGCAGGACTAAGACACTGATGAGAACCAGGCTTGTAAAGATGAAGAAAGAAGCATTCCTGTGATACAGGTCATAATTAATGAGCCACCTGTGTTCCCTTTAGCTCACGTTTGATCTCGGAGGATGGCTGCACAGACTCATAAATCCTGCAGTGTCATCTGTCGTTGAGATCTTGGTGGTGACTTGGCATAGGGAGTTCTGTTTCTGCATGCCAGCAGGAGGCTCATCTAGTCAGTCCTGTAGGCCCAGGTCAGACTCACAATTTAATCGGTAGTCAATTCAGTAATATTTTTTAGTCTGTCCAGTGTGGTTTCATGCTGGTTTCCTGCACTCAGTAATGAGGATTGGACCAGTGCCTTCAGACTGAGCTACATCCCGTGCCTTTTTAAAAATTCTGAGACAGGATTTTTGCTGAGTTGCTGAATTACCCAGGCTGGGTTTAAACTTGTCCTCTTGCCTCTGCTTCCCAGAGTGCTGGGATTACAGGTGTATGCTGCCATGCTTGACTAGGGGAAATCACTTAACCAGAGTTTAGCTATTAGAACCTGAGTAAACTAATCTGGGGGAAGAGAAATACCCAATGATAACCTAGTCCATCCTGTCTCACCACCAAAGGATGAAAAACCAGGAAGCCCTGGTGAAGTTCACATTAACAAGACTGTAGAATTCTCCCACTCCTCTCACATTTTACCATCATATTTGTAAAAACACACTTTTTAGCAGTTTATTATGTCTGGCTATTAAAACATTATGAGATATACTAAAATAATGATATGCAATTTAGCCTCCACCTTGTGGGATACAGAATGTAACAGGAAAAACATGAAACAGTATTTTCATGTGTTTAAGTGAATGTATAAATTAGCATGTGTGCATGTAATTAAATGGCTAAAGAAATCACTGTATGTTTATATTGAATAAATTTACCCAATATATGCTAGATTCGCTTAAGTTTTGAGTTTTTGTAGAGAGTTCAGATCTAAATAATATTTACCAGTGCTAAACAACACATTTTTATAACAGGTTTAGTCAGCTGAATTTCAAGTCTTTTGTAGACCTTGAATTTTTTATTTCATTTTATTTTATTTTATTATTTTTTTGAGACAGGTTCTCGCTTTGCAGTTCAGGCTGGCCCTGAGCTCACTATGTAGCCCAGGCAAACCTCGAACTCAGCAATCCTCCTGTCTCTGCCTCCCGAGTGCTAGGATTACAGGATGAGCCACCATGCCCAGCTAGGCCTTGAATTTTTATGCTCAAACTGTTTTTAGAATTTGCACTAAGTGGGAAGCATTATACTGATAGCATGTTGGTGACATTTCATAGATGTATTTGCCTCCAAAAACATTGCCAAAGGAGGTTATAATTACTGTTTAAACATGAGTTTAATGTCTCTTACCAAGGCAGTGATGTGAAAAAATTGGGAGGGCTTATTCTTCTGGGTTTAGAAGTACTTCAGAGATGTAAGTGTAATACGTGGTTTTTAAGAGGATGCATTTTGAAGAAGACTTTACAAAAATTGTGTCAAAAACACAAAAAAAATTTGTGGAGGAACACAGTTGTGGCAAATAGAATATGTGGCAAATGGCATTGAGAATTTTTGTTAAGTGTGTTTTGGTGTTTTGGTTCTTTTGTTTCTAAAAGATTGATATGGAAGAATTTTGTTGTCCCTCATGTCTGAAATTAAGATAATTCAATATAAAAAGATGAAAACATAGTAAACTACTAATAGTTTTTGAGAGTAGTAATGGATAGATGGTTATTGACTATACTAGTTTTGTCTTTTCTCTAGATTATAGTTTTTATAAGTTTGCTGAAACTTAATCAGCAAAGATTGGGAATCTTTTTGATCTTAAAAAATGTTTATTTCTCTTTGGTCTTTTTTTTTCCCAGTTCAGTGCATAGTGTTAAACTTAGTTTGACAGACAAAGACACACACACACACACACACACACAAAACCTATGAGTTTGGTAATGTTGAATGACAATTTTTCAAAAATACATCAGCTATTCTGAACATCCTGAGAGTCTGGTGAGACATACCAAGAAAGTAATTTTAAAAATCATGAAAAGATTGTAAAAATAGTGTGATTAAAAAGTAATTAACTTCTGGCTGTTAGTAGCACATTGATCAGTTTTAGGGTGCTGGATTGAAAAAAAGTTTATCGTGGAACTCTTCTACATTTTGTTAAAAGAAGGCATTGGGAAATGTAGTAATTGATGATTATAATTTTACTTTTTTGTCATCTCATTTTGAAGAAAACATTGAAAATAACTACAACAAACCATGAAAATACACCAGAATCTCTCTTGATAATTGTTGTCCTGAATTTTATCCAAAATTATTTGGAGAAGTATAGGCTCCCCTTCTTATCTATGGGTTTTGCATCTGTGGATTCAAGCAATTGCAGATGAAAAGTACTTTAAAAAAATCATGTCTAAATTGAGCTGTAGATTTTCTTTTGTCATTATTCCCTAAGTAATAGAGTATACTCATTTGTATTATGTTTACATTGTTTTAATGTGATAAGTAACTTAGAGATACTTTCAAATGTGCTAGATGATGTGTGTAGGTTATGCACAGATAGAATGCTATCACCATCCTGGTAGTGGGTGGGTGAATCTTGGAGTTGGTCCATTGTGGATGCTGAGGGACAACTGTGTATTTTCACAGATACTTAACGCACACCTTTTATGCTGATTGCCATAGGAGTTGAAGTTATGTAAGGCATGTGAATATTGACCTCAATATTTTTTATATTATTTAGGACTTCCATGGGATGACATGGGAATAGAGCTTGAATTGAGTTAAACAAAAAGGATTTAAAAAAAAATTAGAATAAAGACTTGTTCCAGGCCGTGCAACCTTTGAATTTCTTCTTTGTTCTTTTGCATTCACTCCTTTGTCATTCTCATCCATTCTCTTGGTTTTAGCTATCATGCTTAATTTTGGTCTTAGAACAGGCATATATGTTCAGGCTATGAAACTTCTTCCTGAATTCTGTACTGATGTATTCAGTTGAATGTTTGTTCAGCAGCTCAGAATTAACTAACTTTTTGACCTCTTTTCTCTATCCCTGAACTGGAGTTTGACTGTCTTTCTCTAGATCTTCTCTTCTGCCAGTTTTGCCATTTTATTCTGCCCTTTGTCTCATGTCAAACATTGGATTCTCTCCCTGCATACTATGGTCTGTTCTAATATCACTGGCAGGTCAGATCAGCTATGTCCTGTCTTTTCTTTGCTGGAAACTGTTGATTTTTTTTTTCCTGTCAGTGTAAAAGCTAAGATTTTACAATGGCCCACAGTCTCTTCCTTGCTTTTGAATATTCTAATCATGCTTTTTTTTTTCTGCTTTAAGCCAACAATTCTCTTTTAGTAATTCACCCCAAGGGAGGGAAAGTCTACATAGGTAGTTATTTACAAGAACCATATTATTACCACTGTATATAATAGCAAAAATGGGAGCAAATTGATATCCAGTGGAAGGCAAGTTGCTTAAAAAAAGTAGGATAAATCTATATAGCAGAATAATGTGCTACCAGTAAAGGTTATAAATGTAAATTATGATAAAATGTGTTAATAATGTAAGCACAAGCTCATAATATATTTAATGAAAAGTCAAAATATACATATTTGCATAAAATATGTCCAGTTCATATCTAAGGGTCCTACATCTGCAGACTCACCTAACTATAGTTTAAAAATACTGGGAAAGAAAAATGGCATCTATACCAAACATGTGCAGACTTTTTTCCACATTACTGTTTCCTAAGTAGCATAATATGACAACTATTTGTAAACCATTTAAAGAACTGGGTATTGTAAGTAACCAGGAAAGAAAGGATGTGAGGATGTGTGTATGTTATATACAAATACTACACATTTTTACTTGGCTTACCTACTTGCCCTTTTCTGTTCCTGAAATAGAGAACTAATATGACTAACTCCACCATCTAGGTTAAGCTCTCACTCAGGTATATTTTATATTCAGTTAAATATCTTTCTGCCTTGGTAGAATACAGATGTTACCATTTAGATCAGTAATGCAGTCCAAAACTCTTCTGTTCTCATAGGCAGGGCTTTTGGAAAATGATTGCATTATGGATATATTCGCTGATGAGTTCAGTAGCTGAATATGCTGTCTGCAAGTAGAGGTGGGTCACTGAAGATGTGATCTGAAAGCATATATTCTTGTCTCCTTCCCTTCCCTCTGCTTTCTGACTGCCATAAGGTGAGCTGTTTCTTCTTTCCAGACCCTTCACTATGTTGTTTTTGCACAAGAATGAGGTGACCATGGACTGAAACATATGAAACTGTAAGCCAAAATAAATTTTCCTCCTTTTAAGTATAGGTATTGAGTATTTTGTCCCAGCAGTGTGAAAGTGCCTAGGACAGATTTTAGTGTGGGGATAGGGGCATTGCTGTTACTATACTTGACCATGTGATTTAGAAGCCTTTGGAATTTGGTGTGCAGGAGGAGATTGGAAAGGTCTGGAGATGCTGACTACAGAAACCATAGAATGCTGGAAGCTGAGCTTGGTGAGAAATTCTGGTTGGAGCATAGAAGAACAGAATGCTTGTAGAAATACAGACAGGAAAGACTAGACTCAGGAGGTTTCTATTAGGAATAAGGATTCCCTTGGCAGTTGGACTGGAGACCATGTATACTAACTACACTGTGACTGAAAACTTGTCTGCATTCTGTTCATGTACTGAGACTTTGTGGGAGAGTGAGATTAATGGTGATGAACTAATTTGTTAGAGGAAATGTTAAGGTAGGCTCAACATGTAGGCTGTGATACAGGTATTTCTGATAGCTTTCAGCCAGGTACTACACACAGTGAGGAACAGAAGCAAAAACACACTTCAAAAGTTTTCCATTTTGCTAAAGACAATGTGCCTGCAAAGTTGGAGCATAGGAGAACATGCTTACTGAAAAGATTAACATTAAGAAGAAGTTAAGTACCTTGCATCAGGACACTGTAATATGAATGCCTTGAGAGCATCTGAGGGATCAGCAAGGCCTCACTGTTTATAGGTTTGGGAGTTGCAAAACTGAAAAACTTTGTTTTGCCTGCTCTTGCAAGCCTGCCTACAGATTTAGTTCCTTGGGATTGGTTTGCAGTGGGATTGCTTCTAGGCACTCAGAGGGCTTGGCAGCCATGATTCAACAGGGCCTGGCTACTGCTTGAGCTGGAGGGCAGACCTCAGTACCAGTCATATGGTGCTGATTTTAAGGTCTGACAGAATGTAAGAATTGTCAGGTAGGCTTTCACCTGGATTTCAAAATAGACATGGGAGGCCAGGCAGAGTGCCCCTGAGAGAACAGTGTGTGAAGCTTTGAGAGTAAAAATGAAAGTGCAGTGGTATCTTACTTTTCTCATTGCTAAGGCAAAATATCTGACACAAGAGGGAAGGTTTATTTAGCTCACAGTTTGTACAGGTTTCAGTTCCTATTTGGGTGGCTCCAAAGCAAAGTGGCTTGGCAGTGGGGCGTCACAGAGAAGGATCAGTTCAGGACAAGCAGAAGATAGCAAGCATAACAAGAGAGGCCTTAGCAACATCTCTCTGCCCCTTTTACCTTACTCAGGCCACTCAGCGTGGGTAATCGCACCTTTAATCCTAGGGCCTTTGTGCCTAGCATTGCACCGTGCATCAGTTCCAACGTCACACCTCCTAGATCAAGCCACCTCTGAAAAAGCCCCACTTACGATGGCATGAAGCTTTGGGGGGACATTAGACACAGCCTTGACAAGTGAACACTGTTCGGAGAAGTTGCAGTGAGTCATCTGCAGTGAGCAAAGCCACTGCAAGAAAGAGATCCATCCTGGGGGCTGAAACTGGCTGTGGTTTAGGGCCAGAGCCATCTGAACTGCTTGGAGCTTACATCTTGCCCAGCCTGCTGTGGGGTTAGACTTGAAGTTTCAGGATTTAATGTTTGCCTTGTTGGCTTTCCATCTTCCTTCGGTCTGATTTCTTTCCCCTGTTTCTCCCTCTGGAATGGGAATGTTTATCCTGTGCCATTGTATGTTGGCAATGCTTAACTTTCTTTTTGATGTTTACAGGGGCCCACAGCTAAGACTTGGTTTTGAATCTTAGGAGGTTGAGGAGTGCTGGAACTGTTCAACTTTGGCCGCTCTTAAAGATGGACTAAAGGCATTTTGCATAAAGGCATGGGGATGAATAATTGATGAAAGACTGTTTTAGATAACTTGTAACTTTGTGAGTATTCTTTGGTTGTTTATCTTTCAAGAAATCTGTACCTTGATCTAAGTTGTCAAATTCTCTGCCCTACAGTTTCTTCTAATTTTTACTAATGTATGTAAAATCTGTTTTGATTTCCCATCTCTTTTAAAAATTAACATATATAGAGAGTTGTTTTTTAAGACAGTGTTTTGCTCTGTTTTCAGTTTGGTCTCAAACTCATGGCAGTCCTCCTGCCTCAGCCTCCTGAGTGCTAGGATTATAGGCATGCTCTACCATACCCAGTTGGAACTGTCGAGTTGAAGAATAAAGTTAGATGTAATCAGATATAAAAAGCTTCATTTGCCTTACTTTACCTCTAAACTGTTGACGAGATACTCAGGTATGGGGTTCATCTCATCTGTATCAAAAATGCTTCTTCACATCCAAGAAGCTCATGTTAGACATTGAATAATCTTTTATTTTGTCAGCAGTCTAAGAAGGAAGAAGATATTCTCCACCTCACATCAGATATTCCACGAGTGCTTCTAGTTCTCATTCAGACTCCTAATTATAAAGTAATCAAATAGAGTCCTTAGCTACTGTCTTCTGTACACTGGAAGGCACACTAGAAAAAGGGTGGGATCAAGCTTGTGTAAGGAGATTAGCAGTATCTATCATGGCATCTGTCTTGCCAAGTTGCATCAGAATAAGAATACCCATAAAAGTTCTCAGAGAGTTTTTTTTTTAACTCCTTAAAGATCATGACTCTTGTCTTTTCTGCCTGTTTCATTAAGAAGCACTTTCTTTATTCATTTGCCTCATTCATTGCTGATATTTCATTAGCTTCTAAGCCCATGTGACCTGCTCTTTGGCTTCCAATTGATGTTTTTGTCTTTCATTGGGTTTTACTGTTATTTTCCTGGGTAAGGTAACTTGGTGCGCTTTGGGCCACATATCCATGAATGGTCATTTTGTTTTCGAGGCCAGAGGGTGGCAGGAATATCTTGTAGGAGTTTTCTACACATCTAAAAGCAGGCAGTTTTCTGAGGGTTAAATTTGGCTTTTCTAGTTAATATAGTGGTGCCTTGTTTGGTGAAAAAATGATTCAAGACTTTGGACAGAAGAAAAAGATCAGGAAGAAATATAGATAATCTTGTGATGAAGTAGGGTGAGGGGTTTGAAACGTGAGGGACAATTAGACATTTATTTGTTGAGAATAAGGATGGTGGGACAGTGTAGGTAATACAGAGTTATACGTTGTGCAGAATATTGGCTAAAGTAAGCATTTTAAAGTCTTAAAGTAATCTGTCCCAACTGATGGGTGTTAATTTTCTATCTTGTGGTTATAAACACCTCTGCTATCAAGTTTTTAAAATTTGTATTGGTATTTTGTTCCCCAATTTTCTGATTTTTTAAAAAACAAAACATTTAATCCCAGCACTCGGGAGGCAGAGACAGGAGGATTGCTGAGTTCTCGGCGGCTTGCCTGGGCACCATAGTGAGCTCAGGGCCAGCCTGAACTACAAAGCGAGACCCTGTCTCAAAAGCAAAACAAAACAAAACAAAACATTTATTGGTACACTTCAGATAAACATAATGATAACATTCAGCATAGGGAGTTTGTACCAATACGTGATATACCTGGCTGCTGCCTTTTCCTCCATCCTCTCCTTATGTATAAAAGCTTAATGAAGGAAAAGTGGAAACAGAGCTGTCAAGTTGTGTGTTTACGCTTCCTTTCCCACAGTTAAATCTAAGAGTTCTGCTTAGGGCTTGCTGGGTTTGAACCTCTTAGGTCTGTGTTGCCAGGAGCAGTGGCCCTGGTCCACCTTTCTACCACTGGTGGAGAGACTTGCTGGCCTTCTGCATGTGATCTGTTTCTTGGTGTTTATATTTTTTTAAAAGCTTCCTTAATTAATTGATGAAAAATGTCACAATATTTTGCATTTTCTTAGTAGTTTTAAAATTGATCATTTTAGTGTACTTATTGGTTATTTTTATTCTTTCATTATTTGTCCCTTGATTTTGAGGAGAAACAGCGTTTGACAATCTCTTAACACTTTTCTTTCAACTAGTCAAAAGAGAATACAAAATTCCAGACAATGTGTATCCCCCTGGTTGGCAGCCCTTACTATTCAGCCCTCAATTCTATCTGGAAGACTGTGAAAGAGTAGCTGGTTGTTTTACTGTTAATGTCTGACCTAAATTTTTTAGGAATTACTGGAATTACAGAAATATGACAGAGAAAAAGAAAGAGAACGCTAGATATTACAGTATCTGTTCTAGTCTTCTCATTTTGGAGAGATATGACAAGAGACCTGATGTTCCCCAGCAGAACACCAGTGAATGGGCTGGAGATTTAGCTCAGTGGTTCCGGCGCCTGCCTCGCAAGTGCAAGGTCCTGAGTTTGATCCCCAGTAACCACATACAATGCTGGGCGTGGTGACTCATACCCACCAGCAATCAATACCACATACCACAGTGCTGGGCATGGTGGCTCAAGCCTGTAATCCCAACACTCTGGAGGCAGAGACAGGAGGATTGCTGTGTTTGAGGCTTGGCTGGGCTACATAGTGAGCTTAGGGCCAGCCTGAACTACAAAGCAAGACCCTGTCTCAAAAACAAAACAAAATAGAACAAAACAAAAAAACCCACCAGTGAACATTCTTCACAGAACTAAGAAAAAATAATCCTCCTAAGCAGAAAGAGTTGGGCTGGAGGGATCACAGTAATGGATTTCAAATTATACTATAAAGCCATAGTAGCAAAAGCAGCATGGCACTGTAGACACAGTTGGGGGACAGGAGAGAGGACACAGAAACAGACCCACATAATCACAGCCCCCTGATTTTGGACAAAGTCAAAAATATAATAAGATAGTTTCTTTAAGAAGAAAAGATAGTTTCTTTAGGGAATTGCGTATCTACTGAGAGATGATTCAAAGTAGATCCTTTCGCCCTGTGCGAAATTCAAAATGGATCAAAGACTTAGATATAATATCTGAACCTTGGAAAATGCAGGAGAAACTCTAGAAGGCACAGGAAAGGAAGTTCTTCCTGAATAGACTCCAGTAGTGCAGAGGAGTGATTATATACCAAATAATTACTTAGCCAATATATTCAAACACGTTTGGACATTATACACACATTTCAAAATTTAAATGCTCTTTGTTGGTTGTCTCATATAGAGATAGTAATTTCGTTGTAAGTCACATAGAAAGTAGTTAAAGAGGAGAGAGATACTTATAAATATCTTTATGCCTGAAGAATTTTGCTAATGGAAAGCACTAGAACATTTATTAAGTGAAAAGGCTGTATTGTGTTTACTTAAACTCTTGAATTTTTAGTTTCAAATTTGAATGGTGTTAAAGTCAGTAGGTAAACAAAGAATTATCACCTTAAGTAGGCTTAAATTTTAGGACAGACAAAACATTATTTTATTTTATTTTTTTTGTTTTTTTGTTTTTTTTTTGCTTTTGAGACAGGGTCTGGCTTTGTAGTTCAGGCTGGCCCTGAGCTCACTATGGTGCCCAGGCAAGCCGCCGCGAACTCAGCAATCCTCCTGTCTCTGCCTCCCGAGTGCTGGGATTACAGGTGTGAACCACCACATCTGGCATTGTGGTATGTGGTGTTGATTGTTGGTGGGCGTGTCTCCACACCCAGCATTATATGTGGTTACTGGGATTCAAACTCAGGACCTTGCGCTTATGAGGCAGGCGCCGGAACCACTGAGCTAACCCTCCGGCCGAAACAGGATTTTATTTTTTAAAACAAGGATTGTTTTATTCTCCAATATTAAATTTAATTTTCTCCCTTTATCTTTTTTAAAAAATTTTTTTTCCTTTTTAGTGTTTTTTTTTTTTTTTTTTTTTAGACAGGGTCTCGCTTTGTGGTTCAGGCTGGCCCTGAGCTCACTTAGTAGCTCATATAAGCCTCAAACTCAGCAATCCTCCTGCCTCTGCCTCCCAAGTGCTGGGGATTCAGGATTTCAGGCATGAGCCACCACATCTGGCTCTTTTTAGTCTGTTGAGACAGGGTTGCTCTTTGTAGTTGAGGGTGGCCCTGAGCTCTCTGTAGCCCAGGCAAGCCTCGAACTCACAGCAATCCTGCCTTTGCTTTTTGATTGCTGGGATAACAGGCGTTATGGTATGTGGTATTGAGGATCGAACTCGGGACCTTTACACTTGCCAGGCAGACAGGAACCACTGAGCTAAATCCCTGGCCCAGTTGCTGTAATTTAAATTCTTTGCTAAACTAACATATTACAAATGTCAAGGAAATGCTGTATTTGTAGATTTTATTCCATAAAGAACCTTCTCAGTTTTCATCATGTCTTGAATTTATTTATATATCAGTTCCTATTTATATATCAAGTTTGTGGAATAAGTGTAAAAAGTCAGAGTAGTTAGGTATTTTTTTCTCTATAATGTTCTTCCTCCAATTAACTGGACTGTATATAGATTGCTGCTCTGCTGTTATCCTCAGAGGTAAACTGGCTCAATAGTGAAAATGTGGGCATCAGAATTGGATTACCACGTGGCTTGGCCCTTCCATTGCTGCCTCTGACTTCCATTTCCCTTGTTTCTCCCTTATGTGGGCTGGGGTGGTGTGTTAGTGACTCCATTAGCCTTGATGTCCTCACACAGACAATGATGGTAACTGTACATAGGATTGTGAGGAGCTTGTGAAGTAGTGTCTGGCACAAAGCAAGGATTTGACAAATGAGTAGTTTGGCAGTCACAACCACTCCTAGTTTTCTTTTTTTTATCATTCAGTTTTATTATCTTATAGGAAGCATTTATGAGTTGTGTTTAATTTGTCAAGCAATATAATTTAACAGATTTGAGGCCAGACCAGGGCAAAAATATTTTATGAAGGTACAGGGACAAAGGAATTCTTTTGTTTTCTTAACCCTTTCCCTGATGGTCCACTAGAGGAGAGAACAGTCTACGGTAGAGACATACAAGAAGCTTTGTCCTCCCCTTTCAGACTTTCACTTTAACGATACCTGCAGGCTGTAACCACAGGGAGTGTTCTGAGTTGACGCATGGGAAATGCAGTGCAAGCATTTATTTTTACAGAAGTACGGAGAAAGTGAAAACTCACCAAGAATAGGAGTTGGTGAAAGTTTCTAATGAGTTTTTGAAGAGGCATAGGATCAAATTTAAAATGGCACAGTTATCTGAGTTAGAACCTGGTAAAGAGGTACTTAGTGGACACGCTCTGCATTTCTGGAGGCAGGTCCATTTCAGGGAGAAATTTAGGAGAGAAGATAGGCCAGGGGATGATGGGTTCTGGAAGGCTCTGGATGAAGTATTACTCGCCAGAGTCCTAAGGCCATAGGGAGCTATTCAGAGGGTCAGTGGATGAGACTTATGGAACGGCAGTAGGAGGAAGCAGAGCCATTGAAAGAACTTTGGGGAAAACTACAACACGGAAGCCTCTGGAGAAGAGCATTTCAAGGAGATTGAATCAGAAGTAAGTACAAAGGAGGTAAAAAGGGCTAGAAAAGATTCTTTTATTTTTTGTTTTTGATCAACGTTAACTATTTTCTGGGCCCACATTGCATCAGAGCTTGTTTTCTGTTGGCCATATGGTATGGAAAGATTGTGAAAAAAAATGAAGTCTCATATGTTGGCACCGTTTCTCAAGTTTTTCTTAATTGTTTACCATTTTTTAGCACTGAGGGTAAATTTCTTTGATGGCTTTGTTTTCTGCAGTTAGTTACTTTTTAAACGAATGTTTTATTTTCTCATGGAATTTAGACAATTTCTATACTGTGAGAAATATTTTGCAATTTGTTTTCAGCTGAAGGAATATTGTTAGTGTTTGTATAACGATCTTGAAGTAAACCTCAGTTGACATCTCAGTTATTGTGTGTGTGTGTGGGGAATTTAACTCTTGAATCAACAAAAATATTGATAAAAACTGATTTCTGGGGAGCTTGGTCAGTTTTTTTTTTTTTTTAAAGAATATAGCTCCCAGGGGCTGGAGATTTAGCTCAGTGGTTCCAGTGCCTGCCTCACAAGCGCAAGGTTCTGAGTTTGATCCCCAGTAACCATATACAGTGCTGGGCGTGGTGGCTCATGCCCACCAGCACTCAGTACCACATACCACAGTATCGGGCTTGGTGGCTCTTGCCTGTAATCCCACCACTCAGGAGGCAGAGACAGGAGGATTGCTGAGTTCGAGGCTTGCCTGGGCTACATAGTGAACTTAGGGCCAGCCTGAACTACAAAGCGTCTCGAGACCCAGTCTCAAAAAAAAAAAAAAGAATATAGCTCCCTTTAGCACATTTCTTTCTTACTTTGAAGAAAGGAAAAGTCCTTTTGTATAAGTGACTGTACTAGTGTCTTTGACCCAGTGCAATTGCATTGCTAGACATTTCAATGCAGTATATTAAGTGGCAGGTACATATATGCCCTCTGGTGGTAAAAATATGTTACTGCTACTAAGTCAGTAGCTTCAGTAATTTCTTTGACTGTAGTATAAGAAATTATTTGCTAAAAATCCAAGTAGTGCCTGATGAGTAAAAATAACCTCATATGGTTATGATTAATTGTCTAATGGTGGTTCTTTTCTGTATATATGTATATGTGTGCTTGTTTTGAGTTCTAAATGTGTTGTCGATGCTACTAGTCACGTATTTAACTGAATTTAAATATTCAACTCCTTTTTGCCAGTAACCATATTTTGAGGTTTTTGACTAGAAGCTGCTGTATTGAACTATGCAGATTAGAGAGTTTCTAATACCACAGAAGCTTCCATTGAATAGTACAGTATGTTCTGATTTTAAAATTTTTAACTAATAAGGTTTATTTTCATGAAGAATCAGTGTTCTTACATTTGTAATGAACTTCTTTCTCTACCATGTACCTTTTCCACATAAAAGTTTCTAATTCTAATTCATTAAAGGGATCTCCTTGATAGGATTTAAGATTTTATTGTGGCATGTACTTTGATGGAACTTACATACATTTATTGCCAAATTATACATTTTTCTCAGACTACATTGAGTATTTCTATTGTTTCGATTCTCTGTTTTGAGTATTCACATTAGGTTAAAGATGGTGTTATCTTTTCTCTGTACCATTTAATTGAAGTAAAAAGCTTTTTTTCTTTTTTGATTGATATTTGGGGTGGAAAGAAAACTGAGTCAGAACATACACAACTCAGGCTTTATAAGAGTGTGAATCATAGTTGAATATATGTTGTTTAAAAATATATTCTTCACAATTTCATCTAATGGAAACATCTTAGAAAACTATAGGAAAATATTACAACCAGGTTATTGATCTTGATAAAATCTACCAATGAGTACAGTTTATTTGTACTCATTTGTTTAGGTATACATGGGTATTGGATTCTGTACAGTTCTGTCAGTTGTATAGATCATGTGTTTGTCACCACTGTCAAGACAACAGCTACATTACCATAGGATCTTTTAGGTAGCTTCTTTAACTACACATTGTACCTTCCTCCACTCTGCACTCCTACATCCCTTTTGGCAACCACAAATCTGGTGTCCGTTGCTAAAATTTTGTCATTTCAATAGTGTTCTATAAGTGCAGCTCTATGATATGTAACTTTGTAGGATCAGCTTTATTTGTTCACTGTAATTCTTTGAAAAGTCAAAATTATTGCATCTATTCATAGTTTTTTATTAAGTAGAAGTTTACAGTATATATATATGTATCATAGTTTCACTCTTTACTTACTGAAGACCCTCTGAACTGTTTCCAGTTTCTGACTATTAAAATTGTTCTTAACATTTGTTAATAAGATTTTTGTGTGGATATATTTTTATTTTCTCTGATAATGGCCCAGTCACACAGTTTGCTAGGTTGTTTGGGAATAGCATGTTTAGATTCATTAAAATATTGTTTAACTTTTCCAAAGTCATTGTGTCATTTTTTTATTCCTACCAGTGGTGTGGGAATGACCCAGGTTCTGTATGTCTTTGGTAGCATTTGGTCTCATCCCTGCTTCTGGTTTAGCCATTCTGCCATTTTGTGAGGTGTGCACTGATGTGTTAGTTTTGATTTGCACTTTCTCTTCCTACAGAGATTTGTTTTTTTTTTTTTTTTGAGACAGGGTCTTGATTTGTAGTTCAGACTGGCCCTGAGCTCACTTTGTAGCCCGTACTAGCCCCGAACCACTGAAATCTTCCTGCCTCTGCTTCCTGAGTGCTGGAATTACAGGCATGAGGCATCACACTTAGCATTGTGATATGTGGTGCTGGGGATCAATCTTGGGACTTTGTGTTTGCCAGGCAGGCACCAGAACCACTGAGCTAAATCTCCGGCCCTGTAGCTCTCTTTTTAAGTCTTAATTTTCTCAGATGTATTTTATGGTATATTGCTTTTTGTCACATTTGCCTGTAAGCTTTTGCCTTTAATGCTGCTATAAATTGTATTTTTAATTTGTTTTAATTGATTGCTTATGGTATGTATTTAGGTTTCTGTGTATTTATCTTGTATCCTGCAATGTGTTAACCTCATCTACATGTTTTAGCACCTTTTTTTACAAAGCACTTTCCTAGGCAGTGTGTATGTTGAGTTCATTGTGTGACTGTCAGTTTGTTTGGAATCTCTGGATTTCTCTAATTTCCTCAGGATTATTGTTCTATGTATTTTGTTTGGCTTCTAAGTAGTTTTAGCCAGTCAGGTAAATTCTTTGTTCTTCATGTTTTTGGCTAGAAGAGCTCAATACAGTATTTTAATGGAAACAAGGCATGACAAGAAAATCACTTATGTATATTTTTTGTTTTATGAAACATATTTCTTCCAGGTTCCTTGAATAATTTTATTTACATTCATTGATAATGTCTGTCCTTAATGTAATTCTTAGGGCTCATAAGTATACAGGAGAAATGATAGAATTAGTGGTAGGGCCTTGCTATGTAGTTCAGACCAGCCTTGAAATTACTATTTAGCCCAGGCTGCACTCAGACTCAGGACAATCCTGCTTCAGCCTCCCGAGTTCTGGGACTATAGGTATGTGCCATCATGCCCAACTTAGTGTTATTTCTTTGTACTAGGTGTTGATACATTTTGCCCCCTTAGTTTAAAGAAACTCTATAAGGTCTAGGTAAATTTTCCTATTTTTTAGTTGCAGAAACTGAAGTTTAGAGAAGCTATATAACTTAAATACAGTTACATGGCCATAAGTGTCTGGTAATTGCAGTCCTGCTCTTTATAGAAGAGCCGATGTTCTGAAGTGTGAATGTTTGGCAGTTCTGTCAGGGCATGGAGGCCTGCATGGGGAGAATGATGGCAGCTGGTTAGGAAGAGAAGGATTTTGCATACTGGAATAAATAATAAGAAACATTTGAAGGAAAAACGTGTGCCACCAAACTATCATTCTGTTCACATCTTCACTTTGCAATACAGCAATATTTTAGGAACAACAAGGGTGAATCTTACTTTGATTTCTTTAAGAAACACTTATTTTTGGAGTTGATTAATTTGTAAAAATAAAGTACTTCAAAGGTGTGAACGTTTAAACTGGTTTAATAGTGAGCAGCAACACAATAGTCTAAAATGACAGCACTTTCCATTTGTTTAAAAGCATTTATTAATACAGATGAGGTTACAGGACCAGTGGTCTGCATTGGACTAGGGCATTTTTGTCTCTGAGACACTGACAAAACCAAACCCATTTTATGTGTATACATGCATATGACTAAAAATGTTTTGAGTATCATCTACTTCGATGTTACACACTGTTCTGTATTTCCCCTGTAATAGATCTGACAGTAATGGTGTCATTACCTATAGTTTAAAATACTTTGCTTTTGATGCTGTATTCACTTCTTTGTACAGTAGTCGGCCCACCTTTGTCTTTATTTCATTTTGTGCCTTGTTCATTAGAACTGCATTCTAGCAAAAGAAAGAAAGAAGAGCTATGTGGGAAAAGTACATTTCTATTTAAAATTAAAGCTAGTGAACTTATTCTCTGTTTTTAATGAAGGTCTTGTTCATTAATGTTGTAATTAACTTGCCTTTCCTTATGAGTTCATGTGGAGCAGATACACCATACAAAAATGTTAATTTTAAGGTGGGTATGGTGGCCCACACGTGTAATCCCAGCATGTAGGAGGCTGAAGCAGGAGGAGGATTACTCTGAGTTTGAAGTCTGTCTGCATAGTGATTTCAAAAGTAGCCTGAACTACACACTGAGACCCTGTCTCAAAAACAAAGCACAATACAATAAAACGTTACTTTAGAGCACTGGCTGCTTAGTAAATAATCTGATAAATTACTGTAGAATTTATTTAAAATGGAAGCTAATGATTAAATTATATTGTTTTTCTCTTTGCTTTCTGTGCATCCAAAATAAATTGATAATTAAAACACTATAAAAATTAAACAAATGGAAGGTGCTGTCATTTTAAACTACTCCTGTGTTGCTGGATGGTGCTTGCTGTCAGTCTGGTTTCAGTGCCCACACCATTCTTTGAATTACTTTATTTTGAGTATTGTTAGTATTTTGGCAGGGGAGTGTGCTCAAGTAATAATGGAATCTAGACTTCAGAAATGAAAGTTAAAAGTAAAATAAATGACTTAGTAATGTATAGCCCCAGGCTGCATTAAATACACCAGCGTTTCTTTGGGTTTCTGTAATTTGATTAGTAGGAAGTAGGATGATAATAAAATAAAACTTAATATTAGGAAGATAACTATTCTGTATTTTATCAAAAAAATTTTTTTTTTCTTCTGAGACAGGATCTCGCTTTGTAGTGCAGGCTGGCCCTGAGCTCACTATGGAGCCCAGGCAAGCCTGGAACTCAACAAACCTCCTGTCTCTGCCTCCCGAGTGCTGGGATTACAGGCGTGAGCCACTACGCCCGGCATTGTGGTATGTGGTATTGATTGCTGGTGGGTGTGAGTCACCACACCCAGCATTGTATGTGGTTACCAGGATCAAACTCAGGACCTTGCCCTTGCAGGCGCTGGAACCACTTAGCTAAATCTCAGGCCCTTTATCAAATATTTTTATCTTTCCGGTTATTCTATCCTACTTCTTACCAATAGTTGTCAGCTGCTTTTGACATTAACTTTTTAAAGTTAGTTTTGATTCTGTTGGCTTAACTGTTTCAATTATTTTATACCTAGATTTGGATTTGTGGCATTTCATATTTTTATCACATAAATATACAGTGTTTGTGCTTGACCTGTATTTAACATAATGAATAGACTTTATCTCTGATTGTGTTCAGTTATATTAGTCTTTAGAATCTTCAAAATTACCTGTGAAAAAGAAGATGATTTATTGTCTTGGCAACAAAATATGCTGAGTTTACATTAATAATATGAAATATGAATTTTATATTCTCATTTAACCTGGTTTTTATGCAAAAATGTGATAGGCATAATTGTGTTAAAGTCATTTTCTGAAAAGAGAACAAAACGGTTATTTAAAAAAGTGAACAATTTTGGCATTTTAAAGAAGGTTGAAAATAAATACCTAAAACCTAACATTAAACAGGTATTAATGTAGCACAATGTTTAAACTTACTTTTGTTCCATGTATGTAAGGCACATACATCACGATGTTCTGTGTGCATCCTGTGGATGTACATCACAATATGACACATGCATCAGACAGATGAATCTATTTATCACCTTTCACAAGGTAGTTTTGGTTTTCTTTTGTTTTTTGGTATGTCAAGAGCACCTAAAATACATTCTTTGAGCATCTTTTTAGTGTATCATACAATATTATTGATTGTAGATCTCACACTGTATGTTACAGCTTTAGAGCTATTCATTCTACCTAATTGCAAATTTATACTGTTTGACCTCTTTCCCTCCCTGGCCCTGGTCCTGGTAAACACCATTCTGCTGTTTCTGTTGGGCTTTTTCCTTAGACTCTGCCTAGAAGTGAGACTGTACTGTGGCTTTCTTTCTGTGTCTGGCGTATTTCACATAACAGTGTCCCCAAGATTCATCATGTTGTCTGAACAGGCAATATTTGTTTTTACACCACAAACAATATTCCATTGTATGTGTACACTACAGTTTCTTTATGCATCCATACACTGATGACAGACACTTACGTTGTTGCCAAATTTTGGCTACAGTGAAAAGTCCTACAGTGAGCATGGGTATACAGCAGAGTTGCTGCTTTTATTCTCTTTGGTATATACTCACTAAAAGAATTGCTGATTCTTGTTATAGTTCTTTTTGAAAAAATTTTTTTTTTTTGAGACAGGGTCTCACTTTGTAGTTCAGGCTGGCTTTGAGCTCACTATATAGCCCAGGCAAGCCTCGAACTCAGCAATCCTCCTGCCTCTGCCTCCCAAGTGCTGGGATTACAGGCGTGAGCCACCACGCCCAGCTTCTTTTTGAAATTTTTTGAGAGTCTGTCGTGTATGTACCAGTTTACATTCTAACAGTGTATAAGGTTACTTTTTTTACTACAACCTCACTAAAATTGCATCTTTTTTATGACAGCTCTCAGCAGATGTGAGGTGATACCAAATTGTGGTTGTGCTTTGTATATCCTTGATGATTAATGGTATTGAGTGCCTTTAAGTATTTATGTTGGCCATTTTTATGTCTTCTTCGGAAAAATGTCTACTTAGGTCTTTTCTCCTTATTTTTTTTCTTTTTTTTTGAGACAGGGTCTCACTTTGTAGTTCAGGCTGGCTCTGAGCTCATGATGTAGCCCAGGCAAGCCTCAAATTTAGCAATCCTCCTGCCTCTGCCTCCCAAGTGCTGGGATGACAGGCATGAGCCACCACGCCCAGCACTGTGGTATGTGGTACTGACTGTTAGTAGGTGTGAGTCACCACACCCAGTATTGTTGTATGTGGTTACTTATGGAAACAGGGACCTTGCACTTGGGAGGCAGGCTCTGGAACCACTGAGCTAAATCTATGGCCCCCCCTTCTCCATTTTTAAGTCAGGTTTTTGTGTGTGTGTGTGTGATGTTGCATGAGTTTATCACATTTTTTTTCTTCTTTGACTTTTTTATTTTTTAAATTGATTTTATTAGTATATTTTATACATACATTATGATCACATTCAGCATTGAGAATTTGTACCTGTACATGACACATCTTGGTTCTCATTTTGCCCCCTTTCTCCTGCCCTCCCTACAACCTCTATCCCCTATATATATATATATATATATATATATATATATA